>BQNB010167156.1:0-14034 GCA_026074375.1 Tanacetum coccineum
AAAAAAATTTAATGGAGTCAAAAATGTCATATGTTTGCTATCGGTTACTGACCTTAAAATAGACAGTTGTCACAGGTTTCATCATCTTGAGAACTCTTTGAATCTTGGAAATATGGTGGATCAGCAGTCCATAATGGTAGCAAAATGTAATATTTGACAGGTTTTGTCTCCTTTTTAGCTTGACTTGCATTATCACTTGCTTTTGTACCTACAAAACCATTAGACTGTATACCTGCAACAATTGGCTCATAATTCATTGTTTTTGTTAGTGCATCAATATCAAATAGCCAATCTGGTCCACTACCTATAACATTAGGTGTACTCTCACTAAACCTAATATGCAAGTTTTCTTCCACTATCCTTGTTCTACTATTGAATACTCTAAAGGCTTTACTATTCAAAGAGAATCCAACAAAGAAACCTTCGTCATCTTTACCATCAAATTTGCCTAAGTGATTTATGGTATTGAGAATGGTAACAGGACACCCAAATGGTCTCATAAAACTTAAAGTTGGTGTTCTACCATGAAAAAGTTCATATGGAGTATTGTTGTGAGGCTTAACTACTAACACTCTATTTTGCACATAGCAAGCAGTATTAACTGCTAGTTGGCAACTTAAAATCAGCTAGCATAGTCCTAGCACCCTCAATTAGTGTCCTATTCCTCCTTTTAGCAACTCCATTTTGTTGAGGAGTTCTAACTACACTAAATTGTCTCAAAACTGATTCATTTCTCTGTTTTTGAACTCAGTTTCATTATCACATCTAATCACCTTAACCTTGTGATCTACTAGATTTTTTATCCCAGTTATAAAGGACTTAAGAATGCCATTAGTCTCATCCTTAGTAGCTAGAAAGAAAACCCATGTAAACATACTGTAATCATCTATGACAAATAGGCAATATATTTTCTTCTTAAGGCTTTTTACAAATGTTGGACCAAACAAGTCCATATGCAACAAATGTAAAGGAAGACTGATTGAGTTCTCTGTTTTGGACTTACAAGAGGCTCTGTGTTGCTTTCCCTTTTGACAAGCAACATAGATTTAATCATTTTCAAAAAGTTTGGAAGGTAAACCTCTTACAAGATTTCCCTTAACCAATTTATTCATGTTTTTAAAGTTTAAGTGACCTAGCCTTCTATGCCAAAGTTTAGATTCATCATATGTGGCTTTTGCAAAAAGGCAAGTTAAACCTCTTTTAGGAACTATGTTCTTTAAATCAACACTATACATATTGTTCTTTCTAGGAACTCTAAGTAAAACTTGACTTTCATCAATAATCTTAAAGTTTAGAGATAAAACAATACATTCAGTGTCATTAAAAAGAACACTATTCTTTTTATCACACATTTGTGAGACACTAAAGAGATTAAACTTTAACTCTCTCACAAAATACACATTTTCAAAATCTATATTACCAGTTTTAATGGTATATTTTCTTGTGATTTTCCCTCCTCTAGGGTTCCCTCCAAAAGCAACATATCCTCTATCTATTTCTTCATAGTCTGTAAGATAGGACATGTTCCCTGTCATGTGCCTTGAGCATCCACTATCAAACACTCCTTTATCTTGTAAATCCATTTGTGGATTGCCCTGCACATTAGATAAGAAAATCAGTTTCTTTTGGGGACCCAAGTCATCACTGACTTGGATATGCCTTATCCATCAATATAATCAAACTTCTTTAGGGTTATTGATGCACTATTATGTTTAGAAACATGGTCTAAAACTTTAGTTTTTGGTTTCCAAACCCAACAAGCTAAGGCCTTAACATCATTAACATTATTTCCCTTAACATCATTAACTACTGCTTTTGGCATAGCAGTATCAACATTTTTACTCCTAACAGTATTAACCCTTTGATTAATATTACTGTTTTTAAATGTTGTGTTATTGTTAATGGGCCTCTTAACAGTTGAATGTGCCTTTTTAGAAAGATATGACATTGGTCTAACAGCATTCACTATTGTTTTTGTGTGAGCAGTATTAACTTGTCTAGCAGTATTAACTGATACTGCTGTTTTGAAATATTTTGTCTAGCAGTATTAATTAATACTAAGTCAGACTTTATTAGTACTGCTCTTGGAACCATGTTCTTTTTAGCACAAGGGTGAGTCTTTTTAGCAAAATTTTGATGATTTACCCTATGAGCATTGTTCCAAACAGGTTTTACCATCCTTTGATTTTGAAACTGTTTTTTATGGTAATGACAATCAACCTGCAAATGATCAAAACTTCCACACACATAAGAGGCCTTATTAAACATCTCAAAATTACTTCCTAGTTTTTGAGAAATCATATTGTTCTAGTTTCTTTGATTTCCTTTAGGAATGTGAGTGTTTTGCCTATGTTTCTCAGCTTATTTAACAGTTTTCCTAGCAGTTTTCTCTTGTTGCTTAGGTTTGACAAACTCTATCTTAGCAATACTAGGCTTAACTATTTTCTTCTCAGTTTTAGGCTAAGACACATTTTCTTCCTCACTATATGACACCCATTCTTCAATAATTAAGGCATCATCATTCTTCCTAACTATCTCAGACACTTCTTCATCAAACTTTCTATTTTCAACTACAAGCTTATTAACAAACTCATCTAAACCAGTAAAAGACAAATCAGGTGTTGAAGACATGAAATTTCTTATGTAGGGAGGTGGAACTGCATTATATTTTTCATAGCCTAAACCTTTCTTGCAATTATCAACAATCTAACACTCTATGAGCTTGTTTAAACTTTCATATGCATTTTCAAATTTATCTACATTAAATTGAATGCTATCTTTTTATTTTTGAAGTTTTCCAAGCTTCTTCCTAAGTTCACTAATAGTTATTTCTCCTACTTGAATATCCCATTTTAAGCCATTATTTTTTTCTACATAAACAGACTCATTCTCTTTATAAAATTCAAGTTTTTCTTCCACTGATTCTAAACCTGTTTTATAACCTAAAACCATTAAACTATATTTCTCTAAATCTCTTAATAGTTGATCATTTTGAGATTTAAGTAATTTAACAGTTTCCATACAAGATTTTGAACAATTTAAATCATTGGATACCTCTGAGTCAGAACTTGAAGATAAGTAAGCCATGAGTGCATAATTAGGCCCTTCCTCTACCTGATCACTCCAGTCATATCCACCAAGACCATCATATGAAACCAAAGCTGTGGAAGTAGATGTTTCCACAGGCACACTCCTTCTTGAGCTTTCCTTCTTGTTGTCTTGATTTCTTAGAGCTCTACACTCTCTAGCAAAATATCCCCTCTTGTGGAAGTTGTAGCACTCTACTTTAGACTTATCAAAACCAATAGTCTCATTGCCATTAACAATAAGCTTCCTTACAGTATTCTTCAAAAACCTTCTAGCCCTCATAGTTAACGTGGCCAATTGCCATCTCAAATCTATCTCTTCTATGTCATCAGGATGGATTTGTTGCAAGTCCTCATGTGCAAGTTGAGGACTATTTGGTAGACTAGCAAAGAATGAACAAATAACAGCATCACTCAAGTTATCAATATTTATAGAGTATGCAGTATTAACTTGAGTGCTAGCAGTAATAACTTCATGAGCAGCATTAACTGCTTCATTAGAGCTGCTAGTGTTGTTATTAGAAGAGGACACAAAAGTCATGTTCTGTGTGCTTAAATTTGAGTTAGAGATCCCTTTAACTTCTGGTTCATACACCTTGAGGTTGTTGTAGAGATCATCCATGCTCATTGTATCTAAATCAGCTTTATTCCTCCAAACAACAGCATGTGTGTTCCACTCAGGTAATAAACTTCTTAATAACTTTTGATTAACATCTTCTTGTGAAAGCTTTTCACCCAAAAGCTCCAACTGACTCACAAGCTTTTGAAGCCTATCAAAAGTTTTATCAAGCATCTCTGAGCTTAGAGCAGTGAAGTTTTCATATTGCTGCTTTAAGAGATTTCTTTGAGTCTTTTTAGTAGCTGCATTCCTACCAAATCTCTTTTCTACAGCTTCCAGTAACAGCTTAGCATCCTTTATAGAGTTAAACTTTAACTGATGTTCATTGGAAATGCCCATCATTAAAGTACTTCTAGCCTTCACTTCTAATCTTCTCTGAGCCTTATCTTTAGCAGATGTAATAGGCATCACAGTTGTTACACCTTCCACAACTTGTGTTTTTGGCAAGGTTGCACCATTCTCTATGACTTCCTACAGTGCATAGTCTATCATCTGGATGTATTGTTTAATCCTCATCGTCCATAACTCAAACACCCAGTTTGAGCATGGGAACTTTGGATGCAGCCACCATGTGTGCAGAATCTTGATCCATGTCTTCTAGCAACGTTTCTCAAAGCAACAAGCTTTGATACCACTTGTTGATCCCACTTTAATAGATCGAATTCCTTAAGCTTGTATAAGGATTAGTTATATTAGATAAATCTAACACAACTATAGTAGAAACTTTGTTTGAATTTATTAAAGATTATGCAGAATCTATTCTTTAATATTAAGAAGAACTATCAATGAAACAATAATTATATGTATATATAATTCAACAAACAAAAGCTCCAATATTATAATAATACCAATACTCTTACAGTATTAGGGTTACAAAGACCTTGAAGCTTTGATAATTCTATGATTGACTCGTATGTGTTTTTGGTACATCAATCTCTATGCCTTAGGACCTCCTTTTATACACCAAGGAGTCCTAAACGGCTTACAATACTTTCCTAAGAATATTAAATCTTTTAAACAAATAAGTTATACATATCTTTTACACAAATAACTTTTATAAATAACATAAGCAGTACTAACTAACTCAGCAGTACTAACTTCTTCACTAGCAGCATTAACTCCTTCAACAGCATTAACTTAGTACTAATTGTAGTAACTTTTGTACTAGCAGTAGTAACTACTAAGCACTTTTTCTTCTAAGTCTTTGAGCAGCACTAATATGCACTAGCAGTAGTAACTTTACACTAGCAGTACTAACTGTGTACTAGTAGTAGTAAACACTTAGCATTTTTCTCTAAAGTTCTTGAGCAGTACTAACACAACTAAGCAGCATCAACTCTGATATGAGTAGTAGTAATACTAGCAGCATTAAGAAGGCTTTTAATCCCAACATATTTAATATTCAGTTGTCACATGTTTGATACATATAGGATCTCACAAGTCACTTACTACAGTGCTTGTTTGATGTTGGCACTGGTAGGATTTCCATCATCACTGTGAATACTGTGAAGTATCACTCTGATGTTCTGGCAAGATCACAAGGATAATGCGTAGGACTTTTATTATTTCACTTGTTTTCATGGTGTATGAAGAACAAGTGTACTTTTGGATAGTTTCCTAATGAGATTTATTGATGATCTCTTTTGGCTTTAGATTTCATAGTGTGTTTTGATTTTAGTAATCGAAGGCTAGAGCTAACGACCACCTTTTCAATATCAACTAACTCAAAGTGAGAAAGTTGATAGATAACGTGTTTGTCTCCATAAGAAATGAAACAATAGTCTTTTGAGAGACCTTGAGTAGCTGAGGAGGGTTGTGCATTGCATCACTGGGTCCATGACGACTATCTTCAATACCAGCCAACTTCTTAGTGTTTATGATAGTTTATGTATTGACCCGGTTTCTGCCAAGTGTATGGAGGGCTTCTTTCTTTAGACCCTTTATCCTTACATTTTTTTTCATTCTTCAACCCCTTCAATGCTTACCAAGACTTCATTACTAACACCTTATCAGGTTTGTTCTAGTGCTAGTTCTGTCTTAATCAGCACTATTCCCATTCTTACTTTACTTTTTTTATATCATACTTAAGGACTTCTAATCTAACTATTGCAATGTCCCTAGGTAGATCCTTCAAGTTTTGGCTGCATCATGGAATGAATACCTATCCTTAACCGCCTTATATCTCTAATATAATAAGTACATGGTCGGTCTTTGGGTATTTCCATTGTAACCATTACAAACCATTTGAAAATCAATCAAGGTACTTGTGATATTAATCAAAACATTTGTACCTTGATGGTTTCATATTTCATAAATGCTCCCCCTATATATGTGCCTCGATATTCAAAAACATTTTGCTCATAACAGGGAGGAGTCTACACTTAAGTCTTTTAAGATCACGTCTATTAATTTGCATATTTTAATCATATTTTCTCCCTTATCAAAAATGTCAAATTGTTCGATATTTTAAATATCAATTTATTAAAACTTTTGGGGAGAAGAATGTTACTAATTAGCATGATTATTAGGAACATTTTAATGTTCCCCCTCAATTAATGAGGGTATGATATGGTGTCGAGTACAAAATTTGAAAGATTTTGAAATTATTGAGAAATTCATGAAAATTTGTACTCGAACACAATATATATATATATATACACACACACACACGTATATATATATATATATATATATATATATATATATATATATATATACAAAGAGAGAGAGAGAGAGAGAGAGAGAGAGAGAGAGTTATGATCAAATAAGAAGTTTCCTTAAAATAAGAAGGATAAGAAGTAACTATAACCATATATCCGAGATGCATCGACTTGAATTAGATGCATCTCTATAATCTTAGATGCATTATAATGCATCATAATGTGTTTTCTAGCTTTTAATTAGATGCATATACGTATTTTAGATGCATATCATAATTTCTCTTATTTTTTGGTACTCTACATGTGCCAAAATCATGAAAATCAATTTGCACCATCTACACATCAAATTAACTTTCGAAACTCATAGTATTTATTTATCTCGTCGAACCTTCGACTCCCAATTAGTCGTTAATTTCTAACAATGGTGGATATTACGAAAAGTTACTATTTTTATACTTCAAATAGGAGGGAGAAGTTTAAGGGGAGATGCATCCATTTTTGTAGGTGCATCTGAAATGTGTGGTTGTGGTTTCTTCTCATCATTCTCATTTTAGTTATTCTTCTCATTTGATCCTTACTATATATATATATATATATATATATATATATATTACTAAATCTGACCCGCTCCAAACGACCCGCTATATCACATTTTCACGACTCGGACTAAAAAGAGATTTTATGTAAAACGACATTCCGGACAACTTTTTAGTTTTAGCCGAGACCTGAAACTCGACGGAAAATGACCAAAATGCGCTGCAAGTTTCTGCAGGAACCTCGACATTTTTAATAAAAACACAGACTTTGACCTTGGGTTTTGACCCGTTATTACTCGATTTTAATATCAGCGAGCCTCGCGGAAAATTAAAACATCATTCTGAGCAACTTTCATGTTTCACCGGAAGGTCGAAACGGAATCGAAGGTGCTCAAAACAAGCGTTTAATTTCATGACAGCAACTCCCATTTTCAACAAGTGCTGAATTTTTATACTTCAAATATATATCTCGTTTTAGCTCTAACTTTTTCGTTATTAAGAGTTAGAAGCTCTGTCTTATATCAAAACGTTCATAAAAATATGCTCGATCTTATTATCAAATAAAATTTAAGTTTTTGAATTATCTCGGAACTCGATTTGTGTGTCTGATTTTCTGCTCACTTTTACATGTTACAAAACACCTCAAAACTCGTTTTTAAGCTAAGAATCATGCTACAACATGTCTACAATGACATATAAACATCACATACCTCACTTAATCGGCTCACAATACGATCTAGCCTAACCACGCAAGTTTTTTCCCAATTCATCACATGCATGCATAAAAAGCTCTACAAATCATAAAACAATTGAAACGAATATGAAAGGATACTCACAAAGGCTTAAAGAGCTAACAGAAAGTAGATCGGAAAATAAGTCAAACTTGTCCTTGTTCCCTTCTTTATGCCGCGGCCAACCCAAGACCAAAAACCACAACCAAACTAACCTGTCTAAGTGACTATCCAAAGAAACCACCTCTTTTGCCCCTTATGTGGTTCGAACACAAGACCACACCAAAACCGAATCCAAATAAACCTAAGATTTTACCAAGTGACCAAAATCAAACACACCCTTCGTGTGTTCTTGCTCGAATTCGAACCCACAACAAACAAGCCCAACCGACCCTTTTAAAACCAAAACTCCCTCAAATATATTTATTAACTTTTTACCAATAACCCAATTGACTTTCAATCAATCACACACACACACACACTTGTGGTCTCTCCCTTGGTTCGAGCCCCCAACCGAACCCAATGACCCTTTTGCTTCAAAAATATTCAACCTCACACAAAACCTTATTGCATGCTTACTTTTCTTACATGGACGATCACATTATCATCATTTAAACAAGTTTTGATGACTAGAAAATTTAAACCACCAAAGGGTGTTTGTTTGTGTGCTCGACCGAGCCAAAAAGAAAGGAAAGGGGGCAAGAACTCAACTAGCACTTGGTTCTAGCTTGTTTAAATCTTCATTTAAGTGATATTTGGATGTGTTTTCAAAATCAAAATGGAAAAATGGTGGGTTTGTGTGGGTGATGGTAATCGGCCGAATAGGGAAGGCAAAGAGGAGAGAACCGAAAGCTTAACTAAGTGAGATTACTTGTAGGTGTGTAAGACTTTATCCAAGGAAGCAATTTATGTAATCATGGTCTTGGAAACAATAACACTTTGAGTGTGTTGGGAGCCCTAGGCGTCGGCCTAGAGTGGCTAGCATGCAAGACCCATATATTTTTTTTCTTTTTCATTATTAATAAAAATCTTATGTAACATTTAATTTAGATGTAACTTGTACTCATTTAAATAAAACGCGAACCTTAAACGCGAGCTTTGGCCAAGGATGTAGAAACATGTAATCTTATGATCAAACCAAGAACAAGAGTGAGATGTGGGTTGTGATGTTAGAGAGAGATTGGATGGAAAAATGGATGAATTGTATAAAGATAGAATATGGAAAAATGGAACAACCAACCCTCTCCAAGGCTAGGAGAGGGGCTTATATAGGTCCTATAGTGGTCGGCCCATGGGTTCTAATGGGCTTCCCATGGGTCTTGGGCTGGACTAGATTACTAGTCTAATTATTACATAAACTATGAGCTAAGACTATTACAACTTGGAAGTGACTGATACTTTTCGTGTTTCCAACAAAGGACAAGGAACGAAGACGACAAAGTTCAAAAAATAATAAATTATGATCTTAAAAATAATAACGAGATGTGCCGTAGCTTTTTACGATGCTCGAAACGATTAACGAACGCGCGGTCAAACGGTGACTCGAGAAACGTCAAAAATAAATTTTTCAAATTTTCGTTCTCAATAAAATACGAAAAAAATTATTTACGACAATTAAAAATTTAAATGTCGACGTTCGCTTACGAAAACTCGTAAAATAACAATTATGACGTCGAACTCGCGATCGTCATACGCGTTGTAAAACTTGGGTTGTTACATTTCACCCACCTTAAGGGAGCGCCGTCTCGGTGCTCATCCTTTCTTACTCGTCTTGACTTCTCTTTCGGTGAGATGGTTTCCTTGCGATCGGAAGGTCTCACATGTTCGAACGCAAAGATCACACGTTATAATACTCGCCTTGACTATTTCGGATGGAAGTCAACAAAGCAAACGATAAATTATACTGGCAAGATCAAAAATATATTCGCAATTGCTCTTATCACGAGAGACAAAAATACGCCACGGAACATATCCGGGAAAACATAAATTGTGTCGTTTCCAAACGGAAAACTTTAAACGAAAGACCAACCCAAATCTTAGCTTGGTGATCAATTTAACGAAACAAAACGCACATCCTCACACAAAAATTTTCTAAAATGAATGATCGATCCGAACTTAGTTGGGGATCATAAAAACAACAAAACCAAGCGCACCTCGCTTATCAAAACCAAGACCGAAACTTACGTCGTTAATTAAATTAAAACATACGTCGCAATCAAATACGGAGTTATACCAATATTCAAAACCGAGAATACACTTCATTACCAAAAATCCAAAACATACGTCGCTTACTAAAACCAAGATAGACGTTAATAATCAAAACCGATATGTATTTATATCATTATCCAAATCAAAATACCCATCAATACTCAAAACCAAAATACACATGTCGCCCTCCCGGTCTCATTTAATAATGCCCTACCGGTTGCGAAAAATATTCCGGAGTACACACGACCCCATCAAACGCATTATGGCGCTAACATATAAAATCACACAATCAATTAAGCACATATTCGCCTATCCGTCATTTTAAAATGACTTTATATTTCTACTTAGCTTATCATCACGCTTGGCAACAATCATGCACGCTTTTCATAAGTTTTAGCAAAATATCCGTGCCTACTTATCAGAAAGCCTCAGCAATGGCTATGCTCATCGCGTGGGTTCATACCCAACCGTTTAGATCGCTCACTATACCGAGCTTGCCAGATGGCCATGCTTCCTGGAAATGATCTCGATCAAATCACGGCTAGATTTTGGCCAACCATAGTCATGCTCATGGGCTAACTTGCCACAATCGACAATGGTCTACCAGGCTTCCGTACTTCTCAAGTCAATCTTCATCTACATTTGGGTAAGCATACCCATTCACTCACATCCTAAGCCGTATCACGGCCACACAAAAGCGACATAAGCGCTTACTACCATTCAAAAACACACAACACATAAAGCACATTATTCACATAATTCGGCGGCGATAATCCCGCTAGAAAACATACATTGTCGGAAGACAATTTGAAAGCAATCAAGAAAACAATTGAGCATCAGGGGCTCGTTGCTCGATCGACGAAAATCAAAGATTCCAACATCTTTACATGGCGACTAGCACAATCGGCTTGATCCCAATACATCGCGTCATATCCCGATGAATCAAATCATTGAATCAAAATAATCACTCACATTCCTAATTTCATACCGTTCGACTTACTCTAGGATGGAAACGGAAGTTACCATTCGGCTGGAGTCCCTAATCTTTTTGCTCTTTCATACGCGCACAAAGTCGTGACGTCCAGGAGTAAAGATCACTAACCTTAAATCAGGTGTCGCTTAGTGCCTTATTTTAATCCTTGACGACATCAGGTATACTTGCAACTATACTACCACTACATTCCGTTTCGGGGAAAGAAGTCTTCTTCACGATCGTCAGTTGATACATCAAAGGTAACACGCATCTAATGTAGGAGAAGTCTTTTCCATTTCTTATTTTTAACCTCGGGACTAACCATCTCAGCTTCTACCCACCTTAGGAATCTTTACATTCTAAGAAGATCCCTTCTCAGTGTCGGTATTGGGTTTTTACCCTTGGTAGCTCAATTCTACCATTGCTTACTAGCATACCGACTATACTTGGTCTTGACACGTCTTCATAACAACCACCAATCTTAATTACCGCGAATTACACTTCACTCCTTTCTAGACACATTTGTTCTGAACAATACCGTAGGTATTCCCTTTTCAGGATGACTCGGTCATAATGACTCGCATGAGACTCTCTCCATGCAGTCAATAGGAGTAGGGTTACTTGCATAGAAATCTGTAGCAAGGTAAAAATATTTTCTCCTTCTGAAAGCTTGACCCAAACATTTATCTCAATTATCAAACATTTTAATGGTGACGATTTATGCATAGATGATCAGGTTATGCATAATTGAGGACCAAACAATATCATGTCCATCCTCGTCAAAACGTTGCTTTTTCATACGCTACTCGCGTAAGTACAAGAAAATTTCCAAAGAGTAAAAATCAAATTATTTCAAAAGAAAGAAAAGAAGATAGCACCACCTTCCATTCTTATTATTTGATAGGGAAATTTGTTCATGTATATTATATTATAGAAATATAGTTTTTTTTAAAGTAAGTTTATCTGACACCATAGGGTCAGTTTATGAAATTTGATAACACATTTTCCATTGTTTACATAACAATTTATACATAGTCAATATGATTCGCGCAACGACATTTGTTCAACACACAAATTCGTTATTACAATTCACAGTTTTAAAATCATCAATTCATAATACATCATTAAATACAGTTTGGTCAACGGTCACAGCAAGTGTCAAAAATAATACCCACTCATGGATAATGCAAGCAAGTAAGTATCACACGCGTGCGAAAGATCCACCAACCGGAATCATTTCACTCTCGTGATTAAGTCAATCTAGCAACAATGCCACTCAAAACATCAACATCCACGATCATACAAACTCATAATCAAAGGGTAATCATAGTCTCATAACCATAATAATAACAATACTGGGGGTAGTACACGTACAACCAAAATCCCCCAAGAGTTACAAATCTCCGGTTCTAAGACCGATACATCTCAATCATGATGATTCTAAGTTTCTAATACAGAAATCCTAACATATCCAAATGGCTGCGGTGTTTACAAAAACCAAAATACACCCGGCAGCATGACCTCACTAACTGACACTAGCAGTTTAGTGGCTATACAAATGGTCATAACCAAATCCAAAAATAAATAAAACATAAAAATAAATTACTAATAGGACTACTGAGGTCCTGGGGGTCTTCTCTCCAATGCTGCAAGTCGTCTATCCAATCCCAAGATACACTGCATCAGTGAGCTCTCCCGGCTGCCCATCTCTGCAACTGTAGTCTGCAACTGTTGGATCTGCGTGTCTCTCTGCTGCACACCTGTCTACAAAGCCTGCACCTGCTGGGCCGCAGTCTGCTAACCCTGCTCAACCGAAGCACCAACTTGCTCCCATCTGTCTGCAGCATGAGCCATCTGGGACACTATCACCTGCATCTGTCCCTCCATAGCAAAGACCCTCGGGCCTATCTCCTTAACGGTAACACCAGCTGCTACCCCTGCATCACTCACCTGGATAACTTTCTTTACCAGCTGCCCATGCCCGTACTTCAAGTTACCCAGACAGGTACTCAAGTCCTCAATCACTGCTAGACATACAAGAAGTCCTGAGACTGAGTGAGGGAAAGACGGTCCCTCAGCAGCCGCTGTAGATGGATCTCCAACCTCATAAACACTCGGTAGGGGCACCGCTAGCATCGGAGGTGGTGTGACGGGAGCCATCAGCCACTCCTCGTTCACCTCCCAAACCTCTTCCATATCAAATACATCTGAGGCATCATCCTCGAAGTCATCATCTCCAAATAGCGCAGCCAAGTCCTCCTCTATATCAACTACGGGAGCAATCACCTGCTCCTTCTCTGACTCAGCTACTGGCTCCGCAACCTCCTCAATAGCAGGTACGACCATTGGCTCATCCACCATAGCTTCAAGGTCTCCAAGTAAGTAATCATCCACCTCAAGCCACCCGTTATTGTTGTTCGGGTTACCAGCATACCCTGGTAACGGTCTAGGTGCGAAGAAATCATACGCTGGGTGTGGCTCTGGCTCGTCTTCGAGGAAGCCAAATACGCGATCCGACGACAAAGGTTCGCCCATGATACTACAAAAGAAAAGAAATACTTATATTAGTAACCACCATACATATTTTTAATCATATGTAAAAATTTATACTCATCACATATCAGGATGGTTTTACGACATTGCATGAAATGCGTAAAGGAAAATTTTAAGTTTTTCGCGAGATGCGAATACCAAGTTACGTATATATAACCATACATCATAGAATGGATGTCGTATATATATACTTATATAATCATTACATATAACAAGTTGATAAGTGTAAAATACACATATCCGTTTATACCTAAAATAACCCAATTAAACCCAAAACAGACTTAAAATGGCAAAAATATACTTGTTTTTGGGTTTTGTGTGTGCAGGTACGGATATATCAAAAATCACAAGAAAACCGCCAAAAAACAGACAAACATGGACATGAGAAACAGAAGAGCACAAGAGAAGCCAAAGATTTAAAGCCAAAGCCAAAGAAAGTCAACTCTCAGTCAACTATGGGTCAACAAAGTCGACTCACTAGAAGAAAAAACCCCAAAATGTTTCAAATCAACCCTCCAAGTTTCAAAAGTTACAAAAATGGCCCCTTAAACCTTAAATGGGCCTTAAACCCTTAAATACCTTACCCGGATCCATAACTAGCCCAAAAGCCCATTACCTTAGCCCATTTACCCCTTTTACTAAACCATAGTGACCATTTCTGTCAATTC
>BQNB010167157.1:2942-14034 GCA_026074375.1 Tanacetum coccineum
TGTCAGAAGATCCCTTTTTATAAGCGAACGAAATATTAGGGTTTCCTAATATTTCATTTGTTTAGTTAGTGGCCAGAGTGGGTCCCTTGTCGGGCAAGGTTCCGTAATAATCGTGTGTACGGACGCGTGTGCTTTCCGTGGACGGAAGTATCCTATAGTTAGGTCCGCGTCCATTTTGTTATGTCCGGGCCGTGACCAATGCAGGATTGGGTTTAGTTTCGGCCCATGACTGCTAAGTTGGGCCCAGAAGCCTAAGTGATAGTATGGCCCAAGCCCGGAGGCTTGGTATACCTACTATACGTCATCACCTACTCTCTCGCGATGCTAACCTATAAGAGAACACTATGCCAATTCAAGTGTATTAGTCAATCTTCGTCTAACCTAGAAATTACTCAGCCTTACTCCTCTAGTCTTGATAATAAAACTAGCAACAACCTTTAGTTGTCCAATGCTCATAGTCCAACTGTTGCCCCGATAAGGATTACAAATGTAAATTGTCAATCTAACAATTTGTGATCTAGCAATATACATTTCAATTATAACGCAGGAAGGGAAACCTGGCGGTGTCTCGCGGTAGTGACCGGGGAGGGGAGGGAGGATAGGAGAACCTCATGGATTTTTTAAATGCAGTGTTAATTTTTGTAAAAAAACATCGATTTTACCTAAAGTCATCTTAAATGCACCCGGTCCATCAAAATGTGTGTTTAGTATTATGATTCAAAAAAAAATTATGCACCCAGTCATATTTGGTCCTGGTTTCGTCCCTGATTATACATATGTTTAAAATCCAGTCGCAATGCCTAGTGGTTTTTATTTTAGGATAAATTACACGTTTCGTTCCTATGGTTTATACCAAATAACACTTTTAGTCCCTATTTGATTTTAAGTACACCAATCATCCCTAATTTTTAAACTAATTGCATTGATGGTCTCTATTTTGTCAAAATAGGGACCAACTGTGTAATAAATTTGTTTGAAATGTGTTACACGGATAGTCTCTATTTTCCCAAAATACTGACATTATATTTTGAGATATAACAGGTACTAGCCTCAAGGCCCGCTCGATAAACGGTTAGTTCTAAGTTTTTTTTAGATAATATATGATAGAAATGATGGAATAAATATACTTTACACAAATAAAATACATAAAGCAAATATATATATATATATGAGTTAAGTACATTTTTGGTCCTTGTGGTTTGGTGCATTTTCTCACTTTTGGTCCAAAAATAAAATAAAAAATTGGTTTTGGTCCAAAACACATAGTTTCGGTCCACTTTTGGTCCAAAAGACATAGTTTCGTTAAACTTTTGGTCCAAAAGACATAGTTTCGGTTCAGTGACTAAAACCACACATTTGAGATGCAACGACTTGCATTAGATGCATTTTCTATTCATTTAGATGCACCATTACGTGTTTCGATAAGTTAATTTGATGTGTCAGATGGTTTGTAAATTGATTTCATGAATTTTTAGCACTGTACAGAGGAACAAACATTGATGGTCTCTATTTTGTCAAAATAGGGACCAACTGTGTAATAAATTTGTTTGAAATGTGTTACACGGATAGTCCTTATTTTCCCAAAATACTGACATTATATTTTGAGATATAACAGGTACATGCCCGCTCGATAGACGGTTAGTTCTAAGTTTTTTTTTAGATAATATATGATAGAAATGATGGAATAAATTTACTTAACACAAATAAAATACATAAAGCAAATATATATATCGCATCAACATAAACATTTAAATTTTCTTTGTTTTATGAAATGTTATACGTCAATATTAAGGGCAAGTTATAACTGATATATTCCGTTAGTTTATAAGGCAACACTAAAGAGAAACCTTATGCTCCAAGTTTGAACCAATTGTGAAAATTCGAAGCGAAGCCCGGGGCCATCACCCTCGTTTAATACAAAATGAGCCTCTCCAAAAATTTATTTTGACACTCTATGGTGCACTTTTAATGTAATTATTAAACCAGTATAGATTATTTTGGAACGTGTAAAGGGATGAATTATTATCCTATAATTAATTATTTAACACGTTCGTATTAATGCCAATTTTTTTTTGGTAGTGGACATAAACATTTTTTTCTTGCCAAATGGTTCATAGACCGAACATTGGGTTTGTTTATAACTTTTTGTGAAGGTTTTCACTTTTCAGCATAATGTCATATTTAAGAGCGATGGGTACGTTGTGCCATGGCTTGACGTCATGGCCTCCAGTCATCCCATTTCTTTGGCGTTCGACATCATAATTGGCGCCATGGTTTCTCGCGCCGTGACGACCAGCCACCACGGTTGGCAAATTTTATTTTATTTTGAATTTTAAAATGCTGGGTAACGGCTACTTTCATTAAAAACATACTTTTTTCAAATTTTTACCTTTTAAAATCCTATAAATACTTCGTTATTTTTACCATATTTCACACTCTTTCAATTTTATTTCTACTTCGATAATACTCAATTTTCTTTCAAAAAAACCACTATGGATCCAAACACTCCCAACATCTACGATCATTATGATGTTTATTTTCAAGACGACCCCGGGAGCGATATATCTGGGGTTATGCGGCGTATGAACAATTTCTAGCTATGTCTAATCAAGAAGCCGGGGGTTCGGATCGGGATCGGCTCCTAAGAGGACGAGGACATACATACCACGTCAACGAGAAGAGGCGGATCAATGGCTAATCGAAGACTATTTTGGCGATGATGAGACTCCTCCTAAATATCCGGAAGAGAATTTTAGGCGAATGTATCGTATGAGTTCTACACTTTTTAATAAAATAGTAACGTTATTTTAAGTTATGATGCTCAGCCTATTTCTGAGTCCTTTTATTTTTTTAGACAACGTTACGATGCTGTCGGTCGTTTAAGTATTGGTCATATTTTGAAGTGCACATCCGCCATACGCCAACTGGCGTACGGCGCTGCACCTGATGCATTTGACGAGTACTTGCAAATTGCTGAACGTTGTTCACGACAATGTTTAGAGAACTTTACTAAATGCATATATATTTTATACCTTGAAAAGTATTTAAGAAAGCCCACTTCAGCGGATATTGAAAAAACATATGCATTGCACGAAGAAAAACATGGACTCTCGGGAATGCTCGGGAGTATTGATTGTATATACTGGGAGTGGAGAACTGCCCAAAGTCCTTACATGGTCAATTCAAAAGACATGATCATAAATACCCAACTCGTATGTTAGAAGCGGTTGCGGATAAAAAATTGTGAATTTGGCATGCATATTTTGGGGTTTCGGGGGCAAATAATGATCTTAATGTGTTATATGGTTCCTCGTTATTTGATAATGAACTTGCCGATAGAGCTCCAGAATGTCCATTTGTAGTAAACGGAAGAACATACAAGAAAGGTTACTATTTAGCCGACGGTATTTATCCAACATGGGCTACGTTTGTCAAAATCTTTTCTATTGCAAGGGATGGAAAAACCTTGAAGTGTAAAAGAGTTCAAGAAAGTTCAAGAAAAGATATTGAACGAGCTTTCGGAGTCTTACAATGTCGTTGGGAAATTATACGACAACCCGCACATGCTTACGAAATAAGCGTGTTGAAAAGAATCATGTATTATTGTATAATATTACATAAAATGATATTACAAGACCAAGAATTTGAGGTGAATTTTAGAGATATGTTCGTTAATTCACAGTCGCACATTCAACGAACTTGGATCGAACGATGCGATTTACATGTTAGGAAGACCAAAGAAATTCGAGATAGAAAAGTGCACAAAGCCAAAAAACGAAGAGGCCCCCCTTCGACAAAGTACCTAAGAGGAGCATTTAAAGAGCCGTAATCACTAAATTGTAATTTTTATTTCTTGTTTACGTACTATGATTTTTATTTTTTATGTAACTTTTTTTTAATTAATGTAATGTGTTTTAATTTTAATGAAGTTTATTTAAGTTATATTGTGTATTTTTCATTTTATGTAATGAAAAAAAATGTCCCATGGCACCATATTTTCTGATGCCAAGGAGTACGGCACAAAGATGTGTAGGCCAAATGAAATCTGGGTAGCCATAGGGTTTGTGCTGACTGTCAACACTTATTTGGGCTATTGCGGACCACCCATACACGTCACGAGATACCTCGCACTTCCTGAACTTTAGTCATAACCTGCACCAACTAAGGATGTATCCTGACCTTCTAACTGCTTGCAACTATCTCCGATTGTCAAATAAACTGTTGACTTGTACTCTCAAAACTAACTACTACTTTTGTTTACATTGAAGATCATGCATTAGTTTTTTAGAGAGGGAAAGGTCTCCTGGATTCAAAATACGCTAGTGTATATCACTCTTTGTATTGGGCACGCGATAACTTTATTTTGCTCAAGTTTGCGTGCTTGTAAATTTGAACTTTATGGATGTTACGACACAAAAATATTTTTTTTTATTATCGAAATGCAGCTTGGTCAGAAACTCAGAATATTTAAGATAAATCTATAAGTGTCAAAAAACTTATGATTATATCGAACAATAGCAACAAATGTTCAACTTCTAACAACAACAACAACAACGACAAGAAGACAAATTGTTATACATGAGTTCCGTTGATCACTTGAGTAGAATTCATCTCGAAAAAGTGTTGCGAATGAAGAAGATGATTAAGGAAAAATATAGTTTAGATTTTTAGTTTTAATATTGTTGATTTCATTTAAATTTTTAATAATTAATGCAATGTTTTTAAATTATGAATTAAAGTTTAGTTAAGTTTTTAATTAAATTATAACTTTATATTAACCAGCGGTATGTATGCAAATACACGAACCCCAAGCACTCTCATCATTCACATATCCATCTCACATAACCCTCTCTCATTTCACGCGCCCACTTTTATTTTTCAGTCATATCTTCTTCCACCTACAACCATCTCAGTCATCTTATACATCTCTTTCTCTCTCTCTCCCACATTACTCGCTCTCACATCTGATCTTGATGGGGTTATATCACATCTGATCTAATATGGTGTGCGATTATCTACCACATGTACTCGCTCTAACATCTGTTCTTGAATAGGCCAGTTATATTCACATCTGATCTTATATTGGTAAGTGCGAATTTATTGTTGAGTATTGTTTATGCATACCTTGTTGGAAGTTATAACTCATGTATTATACAACGGATTGACTTTGTTAAACGTAACACTAAATGGTCTGTTCTGATTTTGATATTATATTGTTTTTAATTAGATCTTTGCTTAAGAGTCACATGCAACTTAGGTTCTGTTTGATTTTGGGGTTTTGTATATATGATGTTATATTGTTTTTAATTGAATGTTATGGAGCACATGCAGCTTTGATCGAGTTTGATTTTAGGGTTTTGTAAAGATCATGTTATATTCTTATTAATTGAATCGCATGAACCACATGAAACTTTGACCGGGTTTGATTTTGGGGCTTTTTAAAGCTGATGCTATATTGTGTTGTTATTGTTGTTTGATTATCAGTTGATGTTATATTCTTATTAATTGAATCGCATGAACCACATGCAACTTTGATCGGGTTTGATTTTGGGGGTTTTTAAAGCTGATGTTATATTGTGTTATTAGTGTTGTTTGATTATCAGCTTATTTAAACTTTGGTGTAGGCCTTTCATTGTGATGGTTCAGATTGACCCGTATCTTGGCAGGGAATCGCTAAATTGTGTTTGTATCCATGGCGGGTTTCATTATTGTGGTAGTTGAAATTGATCCTTATCTTAGTGGGGCATCACTTGATTGTGTTTGCAGCCATGGCGGGTTTGATTATTGTGGTGGTCTAAATTCATACGTATGTTGGCGGGGCATCACTTGATTGTATTTGCAGCCATTGGATGGTGGGTGTATCTTGCCGAGGCATCACTTGATTGTGTTTGCACCCATGGCTCCATCGATATCTTGGCGGGCAGTACTAAGTTGGGCTTGCAGCCATGGCGAGTTACATACTCTCTTTTGCATAGTATCGTGTGAGTGTGTTCCAATGGCTTGGGGTTCTACTGTTGGCGATTATGATGTTACTGCGTTTGTGCATTTATGATTTGCAATCATGATAGGTTGTTGGATTATGAAGGTTGTAATTAGCTCAGATCTTGGCGGGGCAGCACGACACCGTGTTTGTAGCCATGCTATGCTTGATGCAGCTTTATCCGCTTTAGCAGTCGCATGTCTAAGCCAAATTGCTTCAGTATGCCCATTTATGTTTCATTCACACCTTCTTCTACCTATTTGCGAAAACATTTTTATTTTGTTGTTGGCTATGAATATGGTGTTGCGTTAGTACATTTATTAATTTTCAATCATAATAGGCTGCTTGATTGTAAAGGTTGTGATTCACATGAATCTTGGCGTGGTAGCACGCTGGTGTGTTTGCGGCCATGGTGGGTTTCATATGCTTTTATTTATTCTAACAGTCCCTTCAGTCCCGCTTCTGAAAGAGACATGTGGTATGTGTGCCTAAACAGTTTGTTTAACAGGAACAAACAAGAATGAGGACCTAAGAATGTAGGTTCATGTGTTCTTGCTTAAAAGATGTACTTTCTTCCAGTTCATACGAACGGCTTTGCGTTCATATGATCAGGTAACGGAAATGAAATTTCCCTTCAAGTTAGAGTTGTTTCTGTGTTACCTGATCACATGACGCATAACCATTTGTTGGAATGTGATAGGAGTTTTGGCACTATCACGCGTGGTTAATGATTGGAACAAATGACTTTTAACTAAGGCATGTGTGATATTAACAAAATTCGTATTGCATATCTAAGGACTACTACAGTTGTGATGAATATTAGTAGCTTCGACGTTAGTCGTTAGCGTCCGTAACTTGGCTAGGTAAACTATTGCGTTTGCAGCCATGGTAGAATTATGTGTTTTCAGATGCTTGAGCTCTAATCTGAGCCGACCGATACTTAGAGACACGCGTGAAGTGGGAATGGGTTATGTGAGAGTGATGAGATGCTCGGGGTTTGTGTATTTTGATACATACCGCTATTTAATAAAGTTATAATATGTTGATTAAGGCGATGACAATAGATTTTTGCATTTCAGTTTTTTATAAACAGGTTTTACGGTTTTATTGGGCACTGTATCTTGGCGAGACAACCATGCCCAAATCGTGGTTGCAACCACGCTGGGTGTTTCATGTTGATGCCTTACTTGCGAATCTGAGCCTTATTATATATGATACAAATAGTTGTTCAAAGACAGTGGCATTTTGGGTTTGTTTATGCAATACTATTGATATACTATACATTGTCAAAGTTGTAAGTGCCAATAAATGTCATTCAATTTCTTTATGATGCGTGTTGATTCTTGAGTAGCCTATGATCGTCTAAAGCATCAAATGAGATGTCGTACGCGCACACAGGTTGTTCAAGAATAAGAATATGCAAAAGCGATTTGCGTGTTGATCATGAAAGTAGTTGAGAAGAGAATCTATTTTTCATATACCATTACGTTTTTATGGTTCTTTGCTAACCTCGGAGATTACAATATTGCATGCTGCTTTAAACACTTCTCTGACCCCAGTTGATACATTGAAATTGAAAAATGTTTGCACGTGAATTGGCGGGGCAGTATCAAGTTATGCTTGTAGCCATGACGTGTATTATGTCATTCCTTAACTAGGCGACGATGAATAAAAGTTTTTTAGACACTTCTCTGATCCAACTGATCATTTTAAACCCACAAATGTTGGTGCCTGAATTGGCGGGGCAACATCAAGTTATGCTTGCAGATTATGTGCTTGCAGCCATGCCAGATGGGAATCTCCTTTATCTGGTTTTCCGCTCACATATCACAGCAAAATTATATTTTTCCTTGAATAAGTATGAATGAGATGGTAGTTGGTGGAAGAAGATATGACTTAAACGAAAGTGGGTGCGTGAAGTGACGCGCGTTTATGTAGTTGATGGGGAATCATTTTTTATGCAATCGCTAAACCATCAAGTATTTCATCGTAGGTTTACGTCGGAAAAATTTAAGGCCATCAGTAGGTTCCATATTCGATGTCGGTTTTATATGCATGTTGTTGGATTCATATTGTTTGTTAATACGTTTTTAGACTTCTGTTGTGTTTCATGTTTTGCGTGTTATGTTGAGTTAAATTGAATGCCTGCTTAAGTAGCTGTTGATGTAGGTTTAGTTTTTCAAAAAAAAAAATTTGTATGAACTGTCTAGGTTTTTCATGTTATGTTTTATTCAATTAAATGCCTGCTTAAGAAGTTGCTGGTATAGGTTTGATTTTTCATAATGTGGTTGATATTAATTGGCTTTTGTTGATGTAAGTTTAATTTTAAGCATGTGGCGTCCTGTGTTTCTTACTTTGTTCATGGTTTTTTGGTGACCATATCTGTGTTGTGCCATTAGGCCACCTGGTGTCTCATTCATGTTTTCCGTGCAAACACACGTTTACTGTGAGTGGCATACCAACTGGTCTAATACATGTTAAAATATATGGGGTTAAATGGTTTTTGTTAAGGCTTTGTTGATATTGCCTTGCAGTTACGTTGCTTTTATGTGGCGTCTATAGCGACATGTTGCTTGGCAGGGCATAACAGCATTATGTATGTAGTCGCTACATACCTTTTGTTATCTGATTGTTTAGATACGGAACATACGCATGTGTGATAAAATCCTTATTATGCAGTTTGACTCATAAGGTGATTATGAATATAAGTGGCTTCAGTGGAAGAAATTTAAGTCTGTTGCTTGGCTAGGCAACTGACGATGTATGCTGCCCTGATAGACTTCAAATTTTTCAGAACCTTTGCCTCTTATCTAAGCTTTTCAACTTTTTCTGCTACAGTATATAAAGCAGCGTGAATGCTAATTACACAGCTTCAATGCATACCGATTGATTTACGTTGTTTGTTGTTGAAGTTGTTGTATTACTAATGTTGATACTCAACGGTACTGACAACGGTTTGTGTTTGAATGCTAATTACACGGCTTCTATGCATATTGATTGATTTACGTTTGTTGTTATTGGAATTTCCTATGCTATATATGTTGTTACGTCATGCTTGGGATAAGGGTTTGTCACTGTCATGTGTGTCGACATTAAGAAGGTGCCTTCTAATTAGGCATACGTGAGAGTGACAAAACCCTTATCATGTAGTTAGATCTTACGCTACATTTACTAACCATTGTTTACATCTTATGTCTCACCAAATAAATGTTGGCTTGATGTGGCGGTGATGAATATGAGCGTTTTTAATAATAATAAAATCCAACATCTATGATTTGGCGAGTAGACTATTAAGTATGTAACCATCATCGAGGAACACTTTTAAAACACCTAAACCTCTACTCTAAGTCAATATGCCTTACTGCCTGTCAGTTATTACATCATGTTAGGTATCACCCATCCGTATCTTGATGCAACATCATTATATTCTGTTTGCAACCACATCGGGTAGAATACCTTTTTATCCACTTTGAGCATGACATCTGTGAGTTTACCTTTGTTTTTTGTTTGCCTATTGGGAATAAGCTTAATTATACGTTTCTGTTGATCAACCCTAGTTTCCATGTCAAAGTCAACAACATCGATTCAAAATTTGAGATTATATCACTTTGCTTGTTGACTTCTTACTTGGAGCTAGGAATGATCTTTAGAGTATGTTAAGGGTTTTGGTACCTTCACATGTGTTTAGATGTAGGAAAATGACTTCTAATTTGGCATGCGTGATAGTCACAAAACCCTTGGCGTATATTCTGATGATATATTATGCCTGGTAATCATATCTTGATAAGGCAATGATGAATACGAGCAGTCTGAACAAAACGCGTAAAAGCCCATAACTTGGCTAGGCAACATATTAGGTGTGCAACCATGACAGACTTAAAAAAGCTCTTATTTGAGCCAATACATTATTTCGTATGAAATTTTTTTGTCATAGTTATTTAATAATGACGTGGCAGTGACGGTGACAACCATAAATAGATTTGCATTTCGATACGTTGTATTTGTGTTGCACTGATAACGGATAGAAGACATCGTGCCGCTAAACAGTATCACCATCTCTTCTTCCAAATTCTGTTCGTACACCAATTATGTGTATCAAAACAAAAATACGTTTATAACTGTCACCACCACTGTCGCCTCAAAACGCGATACACATCGACTAAAAGAAATTTCAGATAACCTTAATGTGGCTACTATGAATATGAGAAGCTTCAATGAGACCCGTTAAAGTCAATAGCTTACCTGCAGTAATCTGCGTTGTTGTCCCAACAATATCATGTTACCTTGACGAGGCTATGATGATTTGCAAATCTGAGCCTCACATCTATTAAAAAAAAACTTTCAGATTCTCTCGATATGTTCGTTTAAACTACTTATATCATTACCATTCAATCTAACAAAAGGCCTTGATCATAGGTAGAATGCGTTTTAACAAAGAAGGATGTGGAACCGAAGAGAATGTCGTGACAAATAATTCGGTGCGAACTATTTTTTTGCCGCATCCTCTTTGGTTTCCCATCTTTCTATGTAGATGCCCATCCTGTTACTGAACAACGTTATTTATGGCATTTTTGATTATTGTGGTAGTGACCCGTATCTTGGAGGGGCATTACTTCATTGTGTTTGCAGCCATTGTGGGTGAATTTTTTTCCTTGCTGATCTTCAATTGCAATTGCTTATTTGACCCATATCTTGGCACGACATCGCTAAATTGTGTTTGCATTCATGGCAGGTTTGATTATTATGTTGGTTCGATTTGACAAGTATCTTGGTAGGGCATCACTTCATGGTGTTTGTAGGCATTGCGGGTTAAATTCTTTTTCTTATGACTTTGTTGCTTTAGGATGTGCGCTGATTCTTGAGCAGCTTATCAGTGTCTAGAACATCAAATGTAATATTCAACACGCTGATAAGCTGCTCAAGAATAAGAATTTCCAAAATTGGTTTGATATCAGAAGATAATACAATTACCATGTGGGCACTTTTCGGTAAGTGGAAGGGATAAAAGGTATATTCTACAGAACAAATTGTATATGTTGATTTTTTGGAGTTATAATTGAATGGTATATTGATTACTACTTGAACAACTTGCAGAACAAGAACAAGAAAAAC
>BQNB010167158.1:0-14033 GCA_026074375.1 Tanacetum coccineum
GGATTTTATTGGCCGGCTATTTACCGAGATGCCCATGACTTGGTCACCTGATGTGACGCTTGTCAACGTCAAGGAAAAATCTTACAAAGGGATGAAATGCCATAAAATGCAATCCAAGTTTGTAAGATCTTTGACGTGTGGGGCATCGATTTTATGGGACCATTCCTATCTTCATGAGGGAACAAGTATATACTCGTGGCCGTCGATTATTTATCAAAATGGGTTGAGGCAAGAGCGCTCCCCACCAATGACGCCCGAGTTGTTTGTAAAATTTTAAAATCTCTCTTCGCCCGATTTGGGACCCCTCGTGCTATCATTAGTGATCGCGGTACCCATTTTTGCAATGACCAATTTGCAAAGGTCATGCTTAAATATGGAGTTACTCACCGTCTCTCCACCGCGTATCACCCACAAACAAGTGGGCAAGTTGAGGTTTCAAATCGTGGTTTGAAACGCATTCTTAAGAGGACCGTAGGTGAAAACCGTGCTTCGTGGTCCGATAAGTTGGATGACTGACGCCTTGTGGGCCTTCCGTACCGCATTCAAGACACCCATCGGGTACACTCCTTACAAGTTGGTATACGGAAAGGCTTGTCATCTACCCATCGAGCTCGAGCACAAGGCCTACTAGGCCTTGAAACATTGCAATTATGACCTTGTTACCGCGGGTGATCACCGAAAAGTTCAAATGAATTAATTAAATGAACTTCGTGATCAGACCTATGAGAACTCTTTGATCTACAAAGAGAAAACAAAGAGGATCCATGACTCCAAGATCAAGAACTGTGTTTTCAACGTTGATGATTGAGTCCTCCTCTTTAATTCTTTATTAAAGATTTTCTCGGGAAAGCTTAAGACCCGCTGGACTGGACCATTCACCGTTACCCAAGTATTTCTTTATGGCACCGTCGAGTTATCTCAAACCGACGGGCCAAACTTCAAGGTGAATGGTCATAGACTTAAACACAACTTTGGAGGAGACATACCATCGATGGTTGTCCCGGATCTCCAAATTTTCCCTATGGACCAATGAATTCGGGGACGAGTCAAGCTTAGTGACTCATTAATAAACAAGGGCTTTGTGGGTGGCAACCCATGCTTATCCTAATATATTTATAATAATAGTAATGAATAAGTGTGTTGTGAGGAGGCTCGCCTCTTCCTTTCTCTTGTTTTGTTGTTTTTGTTGTATGTCTAGGATTACCCCGGATTATGAAGCCTCTGGTGCTCGTGGTTTTGTCCTTCGTTCACTCGAGCTTCAATCCTTTGCATAATTATGTGAATCCAATATCCTAAATCTAATCGACTAACGTTTATCTTTGTGCATACTTAATAAACGGATTTAGATTTACGTAAAGACTCTTCTTAAAACATTGAGGACAATGTTCAATTCTAGTATGGGGGAGGAGGGGTCTATCGATTTGATTGTGCCTGCAGTCGTTGTTTTCACATAATCCTGTTTTTACCACCAAATTTTAAAAAAAATATTGTGATTTTATGCAAAAATTAAAAAAATTCCAAAAATAAAATAAGTGTTTTGTCACAATGTTTGACTTTCCTGTTGGGTAGAATAAGAATAAATTGATTTCGATTCGAGAGTTGTTGAGCTCGAGCTTGATCTTAACTTTAGACTAAGCATTAGCGGATCTTTTTATTAAAGATTTCTAATTTGCGAAGATACGAAAAAATGATTAGAGTTATATTATGAGTAGATGTAAAAACAAGGATTAGTTGGAAATCTTAAGAGCTCATAAGTGTAGTTTGTGGCTTTTCCTCCCATAAGCTCCTAACCTGACTAATAATAAGTGCTATGTTCGAAAATTAAACTTAAATCGATGATTTTTGAAGCCTTTTTAATGTAGTCAATAATTTTCTATTTAAATTTTCGAAAATTTATTTAGTCTTAGTTCAAATTTATATTTAAATTTTCTAAAAAGAAAATTTCTCTATATCGTGGTAATAAAAATTAAAAAAAATGATGAGGTAATAATAATAATAATAAAAAATGTGGGCTGATAAAAGTTTACTCCATCTTGTCGGCTCACAACCGATGTTGCAGTCTTCTAAATAAGGCACATAGTAATTATCCGAGACCGATAAAAGTTTGCTGCATCTTGCCGGCTCACAACCGATGTTGCAGCCTTCAAAAAGGTCGAGGATTTTCCTTCGTTTAAAGGATGTATAATTACATTAAGTGTAATATATGTGATTTAATAAATATAGGGAAAATCTCTTTTTCTTAAATTTAAATATGCTTTTGAACTAAGACTGTTTCGTTTTAAGTTGTGATTTTTCTAAATGAATTGTTTATTTGAGTGCAAGCCTAAGAGTTTTTGAAACCGAAGGTCCGTGAGTTCCGATACTATTCTCTGTGGGGTGTCAAAAGCCTGGTCACCTAAGCCGGTCTCGGCTGGGATGTGCTGAGAAGAAAGTCGCTACATGGAATGATCTCGCCTTCAAAATCATAATTCTTGGGTGGAACGTGAAGCATAGAAATATTGCAATTTTCTTAAAAAAAGTTGATCTAAGGTTGAATTCGAATAAGCACATTCTCCTAGATATAATAATTGTCAGGAGCGAAAAGTTTCCAAGTTACAAGTTGAGTTGTGTTAGATCTTAACTTATATTTACAGTGATTCGTTTTTTAAGCTTAGTTTAGGGCGGGTGAAAAATCAAGGACGATGAATTTATCCTTTTGGGCATTTTAGGATTAAAGTGCATCTTGTTCTATGACCCTAAATGTTATAAAAATAACGAAAGTCCGGACATTCTAGTTGGTTAAAAAGAAAAGTACAAAAAAATAAGAAAAAGGGAAAAATACAAAAATATATGTGGTAATAAGTGTAAATATTTAAAAATGGTCAAAACGGGGCTTTTCAAAACTAATGATTCTTTAATTCCCTTTGATGAACACTTAGCTACTTTTCGAGGTAATTAGTCGAGGGGGATTGAGATTCTTGGTTTTCTAAAGTGTTTACTTATGGCATTGCGTGAGGACACGACAATAGTTTAGTATGGGGGATTTTGGTATGTGCTTAATTACACATACCTTTTACCTATAAAAACGAGCCTAAATGACCAAAAACGGACATAAAATGCCAAATATATGTGTGTTTTGCTATTTATGATGTGCAGGTAACGGATATTCACTAAAGGACAAAATTAAAGGCAAAAATGACAAAACCGAGCACGGGATTGGAAAGAGCGTGAAAAGTCAAAGTCAGAGTAAAAAAAGTCAAAAAGTCAAAGTCAAAGTCGAAGCCAAAGACGTGTGCATCTTAAATGGACCAACCCGCACCCAAGTTAATGGGCCGAGTCAGCCCATTAAGCTTATTTGTTAAATCAAAAGCCCAAAATTCCATTTAATTAAAGCCCGACCCAAATTAAATAACCAAAGCCCAACTTATAAGCCCATGAACCAAACACTAACACCCATTAACCCTTTACCCATTTTCTTTACACCGTCAGTCCTTAGGGACTAACACGGTTAGTCCCTGGTTAGTTACACCATTAGTCCCCAACCATTTACACAGTTAGTCCCTCAACCCAACTTTCCCCTAACCCCGTTAATCCTTTTTCCATTAACACCCGTTAACCCAAACACCCAAATCAAAAATTCCCGCCAATGCTACTATTCATCTGTCACTCTCACCTCTCCCCTGCACCACGACAAACAACACTCACACCCCTTAACCTAAACCCCACCCCAGATGAAAACAAAGCCACCTTGGCAATCCCTTAGAATTTTATTGGACGAAGTTGAATCAAGGGCTCAGATTATACTACTTGGTGACCAAGAAAATTTGATGGCTAAGATGATGGTTTCGAGCTCACTCACACAAGAAACACACCTTCATGACCTAGAACTTTCTCAAGCCAGTTATAAAAGAGAAGACCACTAGTTCAGCAAGGGATATCTAGTTTTTTAGTACCTTTTTATTGTAATTTTACAGCTTATTCAAGTTTTCTTTAAGTCTTTTAAGTTTATTGTAATTTCCTTTTTAAAGCCTTGTACTGTTTTTAAGTTTTAATGAAATTGAAGTTTTTATGTTAAATCCTGTTTTTAAGTTAATGCACTTTATGTTTTAAAAATGTTTGTTAAGCTCTCTTAAGCTGTTTTCCTTGTCATTTAAACTGTCTTACTTAAGCTATATAAACTTTACTATAGTTTATATAGTTTAAGTCTTCTTTACTCAAAAATCACTTAAAAAGGCTAAAATGGAAGATAAGCCAAAAAGGGAAGGGCTTATGGACTTTACTAGCTTGTGCAAACAAGCTAGAGCTTGTTGATAAGCTCTTAAGAGCCATTTAGCCCTTGTTTAGAGCAAAGGGCAAAGGTTAGACCTCATTTTCTCATTTTATAGCTTATTATCTGCATCTGCTTATTTTCTGCTTTGCTTTGCTTAATTATGATTATTAATGATGTTTATTGCTTATGTATGCTTTCTTGTAGTTTACATCTTCTTGGTTAATGTTTTTATACAAATCTGCCTATTTTTGCTTAAAACTGCTTATTGGGTTTGCTTATTCAAAAGTGTTTATCTTCTGTTGAAAATTCCTTAATATTGTTTGTTGGTTATCTGTTTTTAAAGATTTTGGCTTATTCCAGTTTAAATTAGCTTTAAAATAGATTATCAATACTTAAAGGAGTGAATGGGTTAAGAGGTGAAATGGGTCAAAAAGGGTGTAAAACTGTTTTGGGTCATTAAACTAAATTTGTTTATTTTAATCAGTTTTTAAAGTATAAAATCAAGTCTTAAGGGTTGAGCTACAAGTCCTTTAAAACTGTGGTCTAGGAAGTTTTTCAAACTGTTGATAATGGATTTTTGTTTAAAAGATTGTTTTGAGGCTTTGTTTAGTGTTCTTTTAGAGTTTTTAATGCGTAGGTAAAGATATTTACGGAGTCTTTTGTCTTGTGGTTTTGAACTCAATCTGTCAGAGTGCATTTTAGTTTTAAAGTTTTTTAAAAGATATTTTTCAATCTGAAATTTAGATTCGTTAAAGTAGGTTTTAAAAATTGAAATGAAAAAAAAAAGCTCATTGTTAGTATGAAATTTATCAGTTTTAGTTAGTTTTTAGGGTTTAGAACTTAATTAGATATTTGAATTCAGGGCTGCACTTTGCCTTTTGGTTTTTACAAAAACTTAAAAAAATCACTCAGCATATACTGAGTTAAACAGTCCTTTTCATTTGGCTTTTTCATAGCTTATTTGAGTTTTAAACTGCTTTTTCTTGGCTGAATCTTATAGCTTATAGGATAAGCTTAATCTGTCCTTTTGGTCTTTAAGCCATAAGGATAGCTTAAGTGGATTAAAAATAAGCTTGAAAGTACCCCTTTAGGCTGTTTGGTTAACAGTTTTAGCCATAATTGCTTATTTGATTTATGAGTTTATGGCTTATTGGATGTGCTTAATTTGTGTTTAGGATTGCTTATTAGGTTAGGTTAATAGTCTTGGTAGCTTACTTGATTTATGTTTGAGCTTATTCAAGCTTAAAAGCAAATTCATTTAAGTGTTAAGTGTTTTTAGCTTATTTTGATTTTTAGCTGTCTTAGTGCTTTTTAATGCTTTCTAGTTCACTTTGGTTGCTTATTTTTAATTAGAATAGCTTATTAGGTTTATGTGTTTATCTGAGTTTAGCTTATTTGTTAAATATTTGCTTATTGAGTCTTAAAAAAGCCTCACAGTTAGCATAATCTCATTTAGTTAAAATTTTGCAAACTGTCAGTTTAAGTTAGCTTATTTCTAGCTTATTTGTGGTTTTTATAAAAAGTGCTTTTGTTAAAGTTGGTAATTTAGCTTATTAGAAGCTTTTACAAAAAGAATTTTCAAAAAATAAAAACATTTAGGAGTATAGGGAGGCCCCAGTTTCGAACCCAGGACCTCAACCTTAACTCCCAAACGTTTTACACACACACACCCCACTACCACTCGCCCTTGGGTCTTTTTCGATTATAGTTTGATAAATTTAATATTTAACACCTTTTTACCCCTTTAAGCTTTCAGCCATTTTCTGCTTATTTCTAGCTTATTCAAATAATCCGTTGGGCTAATTTTATTTTTCATAGGATTATAATTGTGCAAATTATTTTTCCTGAATTTTTCAGAATTTTCCAAATTAGTTTAGTATTTTTAATTAATTTTTTTAGTATAAATCAATTTTTAATTCATAATAAAAAATATAAAAGTCAAAAAAATATAATTCCTTTTTCTAAAATTTTCTTTTATCATTTAGGATATTTAAAAATTAAACTTGTATTTGTAGGGTCAAAATTTGGAGATTTAAGCTTTTAAAGCTCGGGTTTTGATCTCGTTATCGTTTTTTGTGTTTTAACTTTAATTGCTTTCGTTTTTAGTTTGCTTTTATTTATTCTTGCATGTTATTTGTAAAATAAGAATCCAATCAAAATTTGATTATTCAAACACGCGATCACGAACTTAAAACTCGATTCTCAATTCACGCCTCGTCGGGAAACGACTCGTAAAGGTTTTGGATTTTACTTTGGATAAAAGTAATCTTCTAGAAGCCTTACGGAATACTTAGTCTCTCCTTTTAATTGATTATTGATATAGTTTTATAGATATTTTTTTTTTTTTTTATATTTTATATTATATAATATTTATTATATATATATCTATATATATATATATATATATATATATATATATAATATATATATATATATATATATATATATATATATATATAGACGAAGTAATGCAAAATCAAGGTGGTATGTCAAGTTGGATCCTAGGCCTTAGAAAATTAATTGTTTATTTATTTAAACATGGGTAGTTAATTTTCTTCAAGGAATATTATCGAAAATACTAATTCTTGAACTTTACTATGTTTTGTAAATGACACTACCTGTCTAAAACATAAAACCTATTGGCTTTCAGATCGATGTTGAAAGAAAAATATTTTCTGGTTCAAATTTAAATGATTGGTTTCGTTCACTTAAGATGGTCTTGAGAGTTGAAAAGAAACTATTTATCAACCTATTTCCCCTGCTCCACCTGCCGATTTCGAGTACTGGCGCAGTGGAAGGCGGTTTATGATGCTCATAATAAGGTTGCTTGTTTTATGCTTGGAAGTATGACTCCCAAACCTGCATTAGACAATTTGACGGAACTGTCTCACTTATGTAAATGGCTTTGGTGTGTAAATCTATGTTGGAAGAAACCCAAGCTGGGCAGTGGATGTTGGCTTGATCCAAACTTTCCATGCTTGCAAACCGGAGGAAGGAAAACCAGTTGGCCCATATGTCTTTAAGATGAAGAATTATGTGGTGCAACTGGAACGTCTTGGTTATGTGCTCCCACGGGATCTTAGTGTTGGCTTGATCTTGAATGACCTCACTAGTGATTTTGCTAGATTTGTGAGAAACCACAATAAACATAACATGGAGAAGACGATCGATAAAAAGGTTGCTACACCACAAGTAATGGCGATTCAAAGTGGTAGAATCCAGAGAGCCAATAAGAAATCGCATAATGCTAAAAGGAAGGGTAAAGGGAAAGGCAAGGGAAAGGATAAAAGTTATATCCCTAAGCCTAATAATAAAAAATAAAAAATAAAAAATAAAAAAACCCTAAACCTTCTGCTAAAAGAGCACCCGGTAAAAGATGACACTTGCCACCACTGCAAAGTCATTATAAGAGGAATTGACCTGCTTACCTTGCTGAGTTAATAAAGAAGAATAAGCAAGTTAGAACTGCCAGTTCTTCAGATATCTTCATAATAGCATTATTTTCTTTTCCTTATAAATCCTGAGTGTATGACACTGGTTGTGATACTCACATTGTACATCAAAACGGGTTTAGAGGTGGAAAGCCGGAAACAAGGCGCTCTTATTTGTACAATGGGCAATAGCGTTCATGCACAAGTAGAAGCTTTTGGAGTTATGACTTTAGGTTTTACCTAATGGCCTAGTGATTTGTTTTTAAACAATTGTCATTATGCACCTTCTATAACTAGAGGTGTTGTTTCAGTTTCTCGTTTGGTTGAAAATAGATTTGTCCAGTATTTTACGGATTTTGGAATTTTAGTTTAAAAGAACAACGTTGTTTATTTTAAATGCTATTCTGAGTGATGGTAGTTATGAAACTGATGTGCTTAATCTTGTGCCAAATGTTAATTCTATTTATAAATTTTAGCTACTTCATTACCTTTACGGATGAATTTACTTAAACATAAACATGAGGTTTTTGAGACATTCAAGGTGTTTAAGAATGAAGTAGAAAATCAACTCGGAAAGACAATAAAGGCACTTCGATCAGATCGAGGAGGCGAATACATAAGCCAAGAGTTTAAGGATTATCTAAAAGCTTGTGGAATTGTCCAGCAACTTACTCTACTTTATACACCACAACACAATGGGGTGTCTGAAAGGAGGAATCCTACTTTGTTAGACATGGTTCGATCAATGATGAATCTTACAACTTTGCCATTATCCTTTTGGGATTATGCTCTTGAGTCTGCTGCATGCATTCTTAATATGGTTCCAACCAAAAAGGTTGATAATACACCATATGAACTATGGTTTGGAAAAGTTCCTAATTTTTCTTACTTAAAGGTCTAGGGTTGTGAGGCTCTTGTGAAGAGAGATACGCCTGACAAACTTCAACAAAGATCTGTTAAAGTGTATCTTTATAGGATACCCAAAGGAACCTATGGGTTACTATTTCTACTTCCCACCGGAAAACATAATAGTTGTTGCGAGGTATGCTAAATTCTTTGAGAAAAAATCTTTTTGTCTCAAGAAGTCAGTGTGAGGGCGGGAGAACTTGAAGAAATTCAAGATGAAGATTCATCACCTTCTGAAATCACTAGCGAAATTCCTATGGAGGTTGAAGATTTCGAACCACCTCAAGAGGAAGAAGCTCCTGTTCATAGGTCTGAAAGGCCACATCGAGCTCCTAACCGCTTATGTCTAAATGTAGAAGTTGAGGAGCTAGTTTAGGGATCTTAATAACCCGCTACCTTTTAAAGCTATCAATGTTAGATCCGGGAATCTATAAAGTGGCTCGATGCTGGAATGCGGAGATGCAATCATGAAAAGATAATCAAAGTTGTGCGCTTGGTTGATCTTCGTCACTAAGGTTAGATGTTGAAAGCAAATGGGATTTTTAAGAAAAAGAATGCTGACTGAGATAGGGCAATGTACACACTTACAAGCTCATCTCTGTAGCAAAGGTTTTCTCAAACCTATGGGTGATTATGAAGAAAACATTTCTCCACCCATTGCTGACATTATAGCTATTATAGCCATAGTGGCGTTCTATGACTATGAGATATGGAAAATGGATGTCAAAACTGCCTTCTTAAATGGTTATCTTGATGAAGACATCTATATGGTGCAACCTGAAGGCTTTATTGATCCTAAACATCCCAAGAAAGTATGCAAGCTTCAAAGATCCATTTATGGTCTTAAGTAAGCATCAAGAAGCTGGAATAAAAGATTTGATGAGCAAATCAAAAGTTTGGATTTACTCAAAATCTTAATGAGCCAAGTGTATATCATAAGCTAGTGGAGAATGTTGCATTCCTTATCTTGTATGTCGATGAACATAAATTCATCATGGGAAATCACTTCCAAAAGTTTACAAGTGTAAAGGCAATATCTTGGAAAATGTTTTGCCTTGAAAGATTTAGGGGTAAGCAGGCATTTATTCTTGGAATCTAAATCTTTAGTGATTAGATCAAGGTGATGGTGATTATTTAGACTATGTCAAGTGCTTACATGGGAAAAGATTCTTAAGAGATTTAGGATGCGAAATCTAAAACGTGTTACATCCCCATACAAGAAAGACTTGACTTGAACAAAACGCAAGGTGCTTCAACACCCGGAGAGGTGAAGCGTATGCAGAATGTACCTTATGCTTCGGCTGTAGGTTCCATTATGTATGCAGTGAGATGCACTAGACCTGATGTTGCGTTCGCGCAAAATATAACAAGCCGTTTTCAACAGAATCCTGGTGAACCGCACTGGACTGCTGTGAAAACCATTCTTAAGTATTTAAGAAATACTAAAGATATGTTCTTGGTTTATGGTAGAAATCCTGAAGCTGAACTTAGAGTTGATTGCTATTGCAATGCTGGATTTGAGACCGATAGAGATGAAATAAAATCTCAGACATGATACGTCTTCATTTTGAATGGAAGGCGCAGTAGACTAGAAAAGCTCCAAGCAAAGTACTACTGTAATGTCTGCTACAAAAGCTGAATACATAGCTGCTTCAGAAGCAGAGATGGAAGCTGTTTGGATTAGGAAGTTTATTTCAAGGCTTGGTATAGTACCAACAATAAACGAACCAATTAAGATGTTTTGCGACAATTCAGCCGCACTTCTTATTGCCAACGAACCGGGGGTTCAGAGGGGCGCCAGACACTACCATAGAAGATACCTTCTTAAAAGTTCACACAGATGACAATCTAGCATATCCTTTTACGAAGGCTTTACCGAAAGGAAAGCTTACTCAACATGCTAGGAGCATGGGACTTCGTTAAGCTAGTAGTTTCATGTAGATCTGTGTTTAGCATTTGGATAAGGGATGTTAAGACAATTTTATTAATGATAAAGATACGAGGTATGAAGTTATATTTAATATAAATTGTGTCCTATATTTGCATGTTTAATCCGTGAATAATATCATTATTCTAAATAAGTCCGTTGTCGATCAACAATATGGGAATATTGTTGAACTAGTTAATCGGAGTGATTGGTGATATTGTTGATATTAGGATGTTGTCCGCCAAACTCACATGACATTTATAAGATAAATATTGGATTTCCCCAATTACAAGGATATTTAATTTATGGATCGTCGTATCGAGATTAACTTGTTGTAAGTGTTTTTATTTACAAAATCTTAGACTTGAGATGCTAATAGGTCTTGCATATTTGGATTATCTTCTTGATCTAGTTAAGTTATCCTAAAATGGATAACTAATAAGGGCATTTCAGAAGTGATTTTGAAACATGATGACTTGAACTTGTAGTCCACATATGGAATTTGTTATTAATAGTTGAAGAATGATTGCCACTGGGCCCTCATAGGGAATTAATCAGATGTGTGTATGGCCGTACCTGAAAAAACTCATTGTAGATATGTCTCATTGATTTTCGTAATCTGATTAGTTACATATACGAGAAACGAATCGTTAAATAATGGAATAACTTTATCCATATCCCATTTTTACACAGTGTCAGAAACTAAGGGTTTTGTAAATACCTAAATCAATTTTATCCGTGATTTTTTGAACCACGCTTCGAATTTTTCTGGGGCAATTGGCGTGTGCTGACGCTTAACAATGCTATATATTTATACATGTCCAAGTGGAGCTGTGGATTATGAACAAGTATAATTGATATATGTTACCGGGAAATTTTTTCGAAACTACAGGGACCGCACACTGTTTATAAGTAGCGAAACGATATTTATATATATTATTTATATTATATATATATATTTTATTTATTATTATATATATATTATATATTCTATATATATATTTTTATATATATATTATTTATATATATATATATATTATATATTATGAGTATATATAAAGGGTTTAACAAACAATCATTAAAGTTAACTAAAAATTAATATTAGTCGGTTAAAAGTTAATGGACTAATATGAATAACAGAAGAATGAAAAAGTATGGTATTGCCCTCTGCCTTGCACTCAAGGAACATGTTGCCTTTGCACTCTAAGAAAACATGTTCCTTGCACTCAAGGAACAAGGACTATATATAGAGGTTGGGGCTTTTACTTATTATATGACTTGAAAACCTAACAACACTTAAATTTAAAAATCGTCTTGTGCTCTCCTTGTGATGACGATCTTATAACCCAAAAGGGTTTGAGATCCTTGCTTCTTCCCCTGTTCGATCACCAGATAAACCCTCATGGGATTTCTGTTCTTGGTTGGTTCAGACCCACAGATAACAAGGGTTTTTCGGTTTTAGTTCATGTGTTGATTGATTCAAAGACGAAGGTTGTCGTTTGGTTTAAACACTACTAGTACATAGCTTACCTAGTAGTTTGTAATAAAGTATAGTGTGTGTAAAACGTCTATAGCGCTTAAGTCTAATTGGGAAAATGGTTCCCCAACAAAACTTCTTACGGATAAGGGAGACATAGCTATAAATAGTAAGGAATTAATATATACCATATTAGATAATAGTAGACAAAATAGCTAAATAAAAGTTAGACAAAATAAGATAATAAAAGCTATATAATTAGGGGAAAGTATAATAGTTATAATACTAAACACTTAGGCCCTAAAATGCATCTATATGAAGGACTCCTAGGTTATAGTCTAGGCCAAACCACCTACTTCTCTATAACCAAAGGCTCTGATACCAATCTGTCACACCCCGCCAAGGCGGAAACACGAGGCGTAACTTCATGGATATCATCACAACACAATGGTGTCAACAATAGAGAATCACTACATGCATAACTAAATATAAACGACACGATGTGTCATGACAATACCGAAAACAAAGGAACGACATCTTGTATTAATGAAAAGGGGTCTCATCAATACAAAGACAATGTCTTGCAAACCTATTAAAAACCAATAACATTCAAGAATTCATGCAAACAATTATGAAACGAAATCAAATGAGAACTTCCAATGCCATCCTAATGGTCTCTCTAGCCACTTTTATTAACTTCAACACCTTCATAACGCTCACCTGAAAATGATGCTTAAAATGTCAACACAATGGTTGGTGAGAGTCATAGGTTTTACGACACCAATACAAGATTTAAATCAATTACTGTGATTATAAAAAAAACGAAACATAACATGGCAGGACAATTAAGCTGACTATTATACATGCTAACATGCATTCGTCTAAACAATCACCATTGGGACGGAACGTGTCCCCTGATCCAAACCACAAAGTTCGTCATATAGTCATGGATAGGAATGTTATCCCCGATCCAAAGACTCTTGGTACCGTATCCACACAATATCATACCCACACGAAGTAGGCGAAAACAACCTACCCACAAAGTGGGCAAAAACAACCTACCCACAAAGTGGGCAAAAACAACATACCCACAAAGTGGGCGAAACCAATAATGGGTAGGAACGTTACCCCCGCTCCAACAACGCATAACATTTAGCACATAACATATAATAGCTACCTAAAAGTCCATGCGTCAAATAAACCACATATTCACAGCAATTAAACATTTCAAAACACATTTTGCATCATTTCCATCCCAAGAAAACATAGTAAAATGGGACTATGAAACTCACCTGATGCTCAGCTACTTGACAAACTCTTGCTCACAATCTAAACACAACAAAATACAAGTTACACTCGGTTAGGCTAAATGCCCAAGCCAATGTAACAATCATATGATGGACTTCTAAACCTTATACTAAGTTTATAATCCTTTAGATACATCTCCCATATCATTTTCATACCCTATATGACCTTATTCATTAACTTCCACTTTCACAGTTTCTGGCTGAATTTTGTAGTCACTTCATGACCACAAATAAAATACTAAAACACCTAATTGATGGTTCTCCTTACATCCCATAGCTCCCCAATGAGTTGTGAGCTACTGTGATTTTTTAGAAAAAATAATACTAAGTGGAACTATTTTATAAAAATTCATCATTACAAAGTACTCAGATTCGGATCTGAACGCACACCAAAAAGTTTGACGTCCTTAAAAATACTTAGAAAATGTTTTATCGCTAGCCCTTCGAACTGGAGTTAATAGACACCTAAAATATGACCTCTGATTTTTGGCTAACCCTAATTTGAATTTTAAGTAGGGGTTTTACTCCCCGAAATCAGACCCAAATCTGACCCGTATTTACTATTTTGACAACTTTTCTTGCGAAAATTATTTGACTAACTTTCTGACCTCAAAACCTTTCGGGGCCGGACTTTTTGGAAACTGGCTCTCTGAACTTAATTTTAGGCTCAAGAAAAATGATGATTGCTATTTTTATGACCAAGCTAAGATTTGTACAAGTTGACCTTTCAAAACTG
>BQNB010167159.1:0-14033 GCA_026074375.1 Tanacetum coccineum
GATCATATTTACCCGGTTAAATATACGTATTATATATTATATTATATATATTTTTGAGAGTGAATTTTATCAAGGGTAATTTGGTAATTTTCTTAATTACTCTTTTAAAAGTATTATATTTTATAAATATTTTACGTGTACAAAACTCTCAACCAGTGGTAGTCCGCTCCAGCCTCCGACTACCAAAAATGCATTATTGAGTCTAGAGCCATGAGATCATCCAAAAATCTCGTTAGGACACTAATACAAATTGTGCCTGTTTTTCACACACTGTGACAACAAGTAAAGATCTTAAGAGTCCTACGCATTATCCTCGTGGTATTGCCAGAACATCCGAGTGATACGAAAGTACTCACAATGAAGATGGAAATCCTTCTAGAGCCAACATCAAACAAGCTCTTGGTAGGTGACATGTGAGATCCACTATGGATTAAACTTGTGACAAATGGAAAGCAACGATGGTGCGATTCTTTATGAATCAAACTTGTTCCAGGCAGTGAATTGACGAATAGTTTTTGAAAAACCTTTCGATGTGCTCAACAACTGATTTTCTAGCACATTGACTGTGTATATCTTTCAAAACAAATGTGTTTCTGATGAAATTTGATTTTGTGCTATAAAACAATCTCGATGTGTCACAAAAATACTTTCTCAAGTGACACGTCGATTGATTTTCAAATCAATTTTTATCTTTAATCGGTAAGATAGTAACTAACCGATTCACTCTTATCGTGCTGTCTGCTTTGAGACGTTCCGATACAGAGAACAGGCAAGTATGGTGATTCTGATGGTTGCACATTAGATGATCCGATACTTATACTGGAAATCCTGTCAAGGAGATTCTTCTTAAGATGAATCTACCTGATCACAGGTCGGTCCTCACGGATCCGGAGGTTACTCCAACCAGACTCGGGCGAATGACAAAGCCATGTTCGCCCACAAGCTTTATTGTTAACTGTTTTATTTCAGGGTCAAGTAAAGATGGAGATGGAGATACCTCGTTCCAGTGGAGTCAATTCACAACCCCATGCTCACACTTAATGTTTCTAATTAATGACATCATGACAACTGAAAGACCTACAACACAGCTTCCGCAACTCTGAGAAGTAATATCATGATCAAGAAAAGTGTGAGCATGCAGGTCCGAAGGTCACAACATCACATGAAGGCAATATTCCTCATCAAGGATGATCAAGAGATTTACAGTGGATGATGATCTCAAAGAATGCTCAAAGATCAGACAAGTCTAAGGAACAAAGCTCAAAGATCACTACGTAATGTACAAAGAAATCAAAGAATGAAGAATCAAAGACTACGAGCTAAAGACAGAAGGTCAAAGATTTAGAATGCTAGGATTCAAATTGTAATTTCTGGGGTGACCTCCCTTAGGGGGAGATTGTTAGGTTTATAAAAAAGACTCGGTCACCCCGTGTATTGTCTAGAATAGCATAGCTCGTAGTTTAATCGTTAACGTATGAATTATGGTGTTGGGCCGGGTCTTTACCCACATGTTAGCCCACTCCATAGCCCACTTAGGGCACTTAAACTATTGTATTTAAACACCCTTTCTAGCCATGGGAAGGGTTGGTTGTTCAATTTATCATACACACACTATAAGGTGTTTTTCTTACTAGAACTAGTCACTTTCTCTCTCTACAAATTCGGCCAACCCATCATTCCTAAGCTTGTATTGTGATAACCAGTATCCTACAATAACCTTGGAGACATATATTGGTAGCCACGTGTAGAAAAGGATATTGCTACCTATGTTAGAAATTATCGGATTTGTTTAAGGGGTGAAGGCTACAATGTCAAAGACTTTTGGCTTGCTGCAACAGCCTGAGATACTTTTGTAAAAATAAGATAGAATCACCATGGATTTTGTAACTAAATTTCCAAGGTCAAAGTAGTGAGTATGATGTGATTTGGGTATTGGTCGATAGACTAACCAAGTTAGCTCATTTTTTAGCCTATACAAGAAGATTTCAAGATGTTAAATTGGCAATGATTTATATTGGTGAGATAATAGCAAGGAATGGAATTCTGGTGATGATCAACTCAGATTAAGATGGATGATTTACCTCGTGGTTTTGGCAGGCACTGCAAAAAGTGTTAGAGACCTGATTAGATTTGAGAACCGCTTAGCATCCTCAAGCGGATGGACAAAGTGAACGTATGATTCAGAGTTTGGAAGATATAACGAGGGCATGTGTTATCGAGTTTGGTGGTAGTTACCATTTGAGCATTCGGTGTGCTCCGTTTGAAGCTTTGTATGGAAGGAAATGTAGGTCGCTTGTTCTATGGGCGGAGATTGGAGAGAGTAGTTTGAATAGACTTGAGTTAGTACAAGAAACGACTGATTAGGTAGTGTTGGTAAAGGAAAAGCCAAAAACGGTGAAAGATTGTTTAAAGAGTTATGTTGATTTTAGGCGTAAGCCGTTAGAGTCTGAGGTGGGAGATCGTGTATTGTTAAAGGTGTTAACTTGGAAGGACGTAGTGCATTTTGGAAAGAAGGATAAGTTAGCACCAAGATATGTAGGACCATTTGAGATCCTTAAAAGGATTGGCCTTATAGCGTATAGATTGAGGTTACCTGAGGAGTTAAATAGCGTACATGACATCTTTCATGTGTCAAATTTGAAGAAGTGTTTGGGGAATGCTAATTCGCATGTGCCGTTGAATGAAATCAAAATCGATAAGACTTTACGTTTTGTTGAGAAACCTGTAGAAATTATGGATCGTGAGATTAAAAGTTTGAAACATAGTAGAATACCACTTGTGAAAGTTCGTTGGAATTCAAAGCGTGGTATTGAGTTCACTTGGGAGCGTGAAGACTATATGAAGTCTAAGTATCCTCATTTATTTGTTGATCATGCTGTTGAACCAACTAGTTAAATCTCATGACGAGATTTCCTAAAGGAGGGGATACTGTGACACCCATGATCTGAGTAGGTTAGTCATACTGTTAGGTTTGGCTAAGAGTTCATTTTATGTGTTTAAGTGTTGTGCTATATGAGTTTATGTGTGCTAAGTGAGTTAAGTATGTGCTTAATATCATTGTGGGGTGTATGATCATTTCATTTTGAATGCATTTATGTTTGGTGATGAGTATTCTATTTGTTCACGTGTAGTGATAATGGAAAGGAATGACGTATTGCATGATAATGCTACGTCAATAGTTAGATGATTTTGTGTTAAGCGTTTATGGGAAATGTATCATGTTGGAAATAAGCGAAGTGAGTGAAATTTGGGTATTTATAGTGGACTTTCTAAAAATAGAAAGTGAAATGAAAGTTATTTTTAGAAAGTAGTTTTTGAGCAAAATGGTTTACCAAGTTTACTTAGGTATTTGTAAAAACTTAAGGTATTGAAGGTGAATATGTAATTAATGATTTAATAAATAAAATAAATAATAAATATATATATATAATAATATAAATAATAATAATAAAAAAATTATAGGGGGTATGGCTGATCGGCACAAAAGAAAAAAAAGGAAAAAGGTTTTTGATTTGGACTAGGACTTGTATACTTTTATTAAAACCTGTAAACCCTTCATAATTTAGGTTTTTATTCCTGCTCCTCCTCTCATGGTGTCGACCTCAGCCCCTAAGAACAAGGAAAAACAAGTTTTGATTCAAGAATTTAAGAGCTAGATCGCGTAGGAGCAAGTAAGAGCGCTAGGTATTTATTCTATTCTTATTTAACTTTTTAATCATGTAACAATTAATTATGATGGATCTAGGGTTTCATAAAATTCAGAATATTAATGATATTTGATGATGATAGAATGATTAGGGCTTGATTAGGGTCATGTTCATGCAATTGGTTAGGTTAGATTTGCGTTAAAACTTGATTTAGGGTTGAGCAGAATTTTAGGTCGTGTTCAATGACTGATATCTAGATGATAAGAACGTGTATTGATATGTTTCTTGATCCTATGAATAATCCAAAAGAGTCTACTTTCCATAAAATCCAGCCTCGAAAGTTTTTAAAGTCGGGAAGTCATTCAAATGTTGGTTGCACTAAAAGTTGTCAAAACAGTAAATACGGGTCAGATTTAGATCAGGTTTAGGAGGGTAAAACCCTAACTTAAAATTAGAATTAAACTTAGACCTTATATAGTAGTTAAGTTCCATATGTATATAAAGAAAAACCAGAAGGATACCTTCTAATTTTATGTCTAAGTATGGTTAATAAGTCCAAACTCTTTAGTGTGCAATCAGATCCGAATTAGGATTGTTTTGAAGTTTGATTTTCTTAGGAGTACTTGTGCATGTAAATGGCTTTTGAGAATCCAATGGTAGTTATAGGACACATAAAAGAACATAGGTGATTTTTGGTATAATTTATAAATGTCATTAAGTAAGGGTTTTGGGTACGTAAAGAGACACTAAAATTCTGCAATTCTGAGTTAATTGTAAGTAGCTAGTGTAAAGTGTTAATAAGATGGTTAAGGTTGGGCATGGTGTCGGGGTGACCCATGATGGTTAACTAAACCCTTAGACATCCATCATATGTGTGTTACATGGACTAGAGCTTTTAGCTTGGTCGCGTGTAACCGTGTTTATTTATTTGTATAGTTGCGTGTTGAGATTTGGAAGCTGCGTTTGAGCATTCAGGTGAGTTTCATAGCCCCTCTTTTCTTATGATTTATTGGGGTGGAAATGATGCAAAGTGTTTGGAAATGTTTTGATTACTGTGATAATGTGTTGTCAAAGATGCATGGACTATACGTGACTATTGTATGTTGTGTGCTACATGTTTTGTGATGTGATATTGAGAATTGTAAACTAAGTCAGGGGGGATCACCTGCGGGTATCCATGGCCTGTTTAGTGGAAGGTAATGTGGCCTAGCGGACAGGAAGGTTGCTTTGAGAGTACCCATGTCTTGGGCTAAAGGGGTAACCACAGGGACCTTGGTGCGATATGAGACGTCTTGTAGTCGTTTGCCGGTTATTTGTGTGATTGATTGGATTTGCATGATAGCCAGTATGGTAGTTCATTTATTATCCTATAATGTTTTCTTTATTATCACAGTAATTTACAATTATGGATTTGATTTTCGTGTCTTAAACCTATGACTCTCACCAACTTTACGTTGACGTTTTAAGCATCATTTTTAGGTAATCATGTTGAGGATGTTGATGTTAGGAAGAGTGGCTAGTGAGACCATAGGCTTGCATGTAGAGTCATTCTCCTAGAGATTTTATTTATGTCTTTTAAATTGTTTGCTATTTGATTGATCATTAGATGTTTAGACTTTGGATTATGTTTCCTTGTGGTATGACTTTGTTATCTTAATGCAAGACTCCTTTATCTTGTGTTAGATATGATCATGACACACTGTGTCTCATTTGTTTATCTATTTCATTTAGTTCTCTCTATTATTGACACCATTGTGTTGTGATGATATCCATGATGTTACGCCTCATGTTTCCGCCTAGGCGGGGTGTGACACCCCAACCCTAAGTCTGATTCTAGGGTTGGGGTAGGTGTTTTTCCAGCAACTTAGAAGACCTATATCAATCCTTAAACATCTTGTAATAGTTTGATTATCATATCTATCTTAATTCATGCCTTCAATTCCTTTTGTTGATTATGATTTCTCTTGCTTAAGTATGCTTGGCTAATTCATCTAGTATTTATTTGGGAATGCATAAACCTTGTCATTAATTGATTAGATCTTGTTATTTGTGACATATTCAATGAGTCTAATTGATTATAGTTTATAATTCTTGTTTCCTATTGCTTCTTGTTGATGGATGTATGCGTTAGGCTCTAGAAAACCAGCTTTTGTCTGTATCATTGTTGATATGTCTAGGGAAACGTGATTGTGTAGAAAGGATACCATGGGTAACAGTCTTCATACTACCTTAAGCCTTTAACATACTTAAATCTATAAAATCAGTTTAAAACCTTGGATTATTAGACTTTTGAGCTTTTTTTTTCCCCCACACATCCTTTTTTGAAGGGAAGCTAACAATTGAAGGCTTCAAGGACTTTTATTAGCTTATTTTAAATAAGCAGATTTGGTTGATAAGCTCTTTGAGCAAATTTAACCTTTGTTTAGCTAAGGTTGATTGTAAGTGTTCATTTACTTTACTTGCCTTAATTTTCCTAGTTTAAATTTGCTTATCTGCTTATAATCTGCTTATTAGTTTGCTTATTTGTGCTTAATGTCATCTTATGTGCTTAATAGTTTCATTTGATAATCTGTTTTTAGTCTATGTAGCTTAGATTTTTGTTTTTCTCATTTTATCTTATGAAATCATAAAAAACCAAAAAAAATAAGCTTAGCTTGTAGATCTTTGATTCTAGCTTAATTGATTATTGATTTATGTATATCAAGCTTGTTATAAGCTATTTGATATCTGGTACTTAGGCTTTTCTAGCTAGATTTTAAAATCTCAAGTTTAAATGGATTGTGCCTTAGTTAAAGGAGTGTTTGGTTTAATAAGGTTTGACCACTTAAAGTCAAATGCAGTTGAGCTCATTGTTTGAATCACTTTCTTAATCATTTTAAAAGAGTAGTTAAGTAGTTTTCATAAGTTAGTTATCAAAATCTAGCAAGTTAAGGTTGATTTTATAATTTGTGCACCAGGGTAGTTTGATTTCAAAAGCTAATATAGAATTTTGGATCCAAGCTTTTGTAAGCTTGGAATTTGCTTGATTAGTGTTCAAAAACTCTTATTGAGTGTGTTTAATGCAGGATTGACCACTAAGGTCACCTGCATATTGGTTTTGACCATTTGGCCAAGTGCATCAGCAGGACCTGCAGAAGTTCCTACTGCAGTCCTTCTTGATCATTAGGTTACTTAATTAGGTTTAGCTTCTAAAATTATGTTAGGCTTTTAGATTACATATAGGTTAAAATAGATTAAAACTAGCTTTTCAATTTCTAGCTTGTTTACTAGGGTACATTTGCTTTTAAAGTTCATCAAAAATTCCTAAAAACTAAAAACAGTAGTAAGTTAAACTTAGCTTTTAGTTTTAGATTTCTAGCTAATAGTATTAGTTTTTATCATTTAGAATTTTAGTTTATAAGTAGGTTTATAAATTTCCAAAAGCTCAGTTTCTGTTTTTGCTTATTGTGCATTTTAGCTTAAGTTGTTTTAAGCTTTTAGTCATAGTTTCTGAGGTTGCTTCTTAGATCATAGGATTTAGTTAGCTTTAAGTGTTTTTAGTCTAGGTAGCTTATCAAAACTAGCTTTTACATATCCTAAGCTTTCTAGAATAGCTTTTTGTTTTGAAAATGAGCTTAAAATGAGTTGTGTGCAATCAATTAAGTGAAAAATAACTTTTAAACTCTCAAAAGCCAACTTACTGAAACAGCTTCTGTCATAAGCTTTTTGAGAGCTTAATTTTGAGTTTCAGTTTATAGTTCTTTTGTTAAAGTTGTAAAAAAAAAGTTAAATCTATAACTTTTTGTGTTTTGAGTTTTCAAAAATAAATAAAAAATAAAAAAAACGTGTGCCTGGGACTCGAACCCAAGACCTCTCCCACACAACACCAATGACTTAACCGTTTTGCTTCAATAGCTCATCCAACCACATCTCCCTTCATTTAATTCTTATACACATTTAGCCCATTTTAGCTTATAAGCTGTTATAGCTTATTTCGCAGCTTATTCAATAAGCTGTGATCTCAAGCTTATTTTTCCTATGTTTTAATTAGTATAAGCTATTTTTTGTATTTTTTCTAGAATTTTTATAGATAGTTTGGTATTTTTAAACATTTATTTTCATTAAAAATTTTAAAAAATCATAAAAAATAGAAAAATAATCAAAAAAATATAAATCTTTTTTAGAAAATTTTCTTTTATCATTAAGTTCATAGGAAAAATTATTTTGCATCGTAGGGTCTAATTTGAAAATTTTCGATTTATAAATAACAGGATTTGTTCCCGTTCTCGTTTGTCGTGTTTTAACGCTCATTTTAACTCCGTTTTTGTTCTAGTTTTCTTTAAACTTACTTTTTAGTCAAATAGAGTCCATTTAAAAAGAAAATTTAAGATTAGGTTTATTTTTAGCAATTTAGGGTTTTTGACCTCCGTTTAGGGGTCCCGTTTTGCGTTTTTAGTTAAATTTTGGTTTCCCGTTATTTGTCTTCATGCTTAATTGTTAGAATTTGCTAATTTTAATTTTTAAAAGTAGATAATCAAATCAACCTTTGTTTCTAATTCAAATCATTGTCCAAGCATCAAACGTGGTTTCAATTTCACAAGTCGTTGGGGGATAACGACCCGGGAATCATACTTCCCGTGATTTTACTATCGTATTATATTATATATATTTGTGAAGATTTTCCTTTTCACCTTTGTCCTCAAGGGTAAATTGGTAATTTTCCATCATATTATATATTTTATAATTACGTATATATAGATTCTAGCGAATCAATTTTTGGCGCCGCTGCCGGGGATTTGTGATTAAGATTCTCTCGTTTGAAGTTTGTTGATCGTGTTTTGGAGAACCTTTCGTTTTCGAAAGTTATGTTTTAGAAATAAAAAAAAATAAAAAAAAAGTAAAAAATATTTTTCTTTTCTTTTTAGTATAAGTAGAAGATTAAAAACAAAAATACAAAAATATTTGCTCTTTCAATTTAAAAAGTTACAAAGTTGGTAAACGAACACCAACAAATAATACCTTCAATTGAGGTATTATCCATAATAAGTTCCCAACTCGAATTAAAGATTTAAAAACTTACCATTTGTGTCACTTACGAGATACGGCTCACCTTAAAAAGTAAAATTTTTAAGAGCTACCGTGAAGTAAGTTTGATTATTTGGTTCAAGTTGTCTTTCTCGTTGTCCGTTTAAAATTAGATTGTGAATAAACTTTAGAAAAACCAAAAATATTTTTTATTATTTTTCTATTTTCCTTTAAATAGTGCATGCGCACTAGACGTTCTAATTATCCTAATAATTCAAACGTCACAATTCCAAGACGTCGGAGAAGACAAGTTTCTAACATAGTCGAACCCGAGATTCGAACTATTGTTGCACCTATGGCTGAACGTACCATGGAGGAGCTACTTCGTGCCCCCACGGAAGGGTACGGAGAAGCTATTGTTTTACCAGAAATCAATGCCGATCATTTTGAGATTAAGACGAATTTGCTTCAGTTGGTTCAAGCAGGGGGGGGGGGGGGGAGTGTGGGGGGTTTAACCCATTTTACGGTCGTGAGAGTGAGAATCCTCATGCTCATATTAATAGTTTCAAGAGAATTACCTCGACTTTACGATTTAGGAATGTGCCTAACGATGTGATTAAGCTTATGATGTTTCCATATTCGCTCGAGGGAGCCGCTAAAACTTGGTACGAGAGATAAGATAACAACCAAACTCAATCATTGACTGGAAGGATCTCGTTACCAAGTTCGTTAACCAATTTTTCCCTCCTTCGAAAACCACTCACTTAAAGAATGAAATTTCTCGATTTACACAAAAATTTGAGGAAACTTTTAGTGAAGCATGGGAACGATTTAAGGAGTTGCTTAGAGCATGTCCCCATCACGGATTTACGGAGTTAACTCAAGTTGATACCTTTTACAACGGTTTAAACGAGAATGAACAAGACTCCTTAAATGCCGCGGCGGGTGGAAATCTTTTAAGTAAAACGACTAGAGAGGCTTTAAACATAATTGAGAATAAATCAAAAGTTCGTTATTCACGTAATAGATCAAATGCTTCTAGGATGAATGCTACTTCTAGTAAAACGGATGAGAGAATCGATAAGCTTGCAGATCAACTTTCGACCTTAGTCGAGATTGTTTCTATTTTTTTTTTATTTCTAAAAAAGTTGTCACTCCCGCTCCGGTTAAAGCGGTTGAGGAATCTTGTGTTACTTGTGGTGGTGCCCATTCTTGGTATAATTGTCCGGCTACCGATAACAATCAGGCTAGTGTTTGTGCGACTACGGGTACTTACAATCAAGTTAACCCTCCAAACCGTGTTAGTAATCAAATGGCACCACCAGGTTTTGCTCCGGTGCAAAACAATGGTCAAAATAGGTTTAATCAGAATCATGTTCAAGGGAATAATTTTAATCGGGGGAATAATTTTCATGGAAATCAAGGTTTTCAAAATCAAAATAATCATGCTCTAAATTTTCAAAACCAAGGATTTCAAAACCAACCTTTTCAAGTGCCTAATAATCAAGTTCAACAAGAGATTTCAAATGATTTTTCAAGTTACAAGAGGAATAATGATCAGATGTTGAGGAACATGCAAAATCAAATCAACTCGTTGAAAGGAGACCTTAAGAATGAAATTCAAAACACAATAAAATCTCAACAAGCCGTCATGATGAATCAACAAACCACTTTTCAAAATAATTTGCAAAACATGATTTGTGGATTGTTTCAAAACCAAGCCTCAACTTCGGGTACTCTTCCGAGTAACACAATCCCAAACCCGAAGGGTGAGATGAAAGCAATCACTACTCGAAGTGGTGTTGCTTATGAGGGACCCTCGATTCCTACTAATCCTTCTCCTAAAAAGGTAGTGGAACGAGAAACCGAGGAGACAACGGATAAAGAGCAAACAAATTTCCAAGGAAGTACCGCTCAAATCCCACCTCCGGTTATCCCCATTTCTATTCCGGAACCCGATGTTCTGAAGACTTTGCCTAAAACCATTCCGGAATCCGATATTCCAAAGAGTTTACCTAAGCCAAATATTCCATATCCTTCACGACGTGATGATCAAAAGTCCCGTGACAAAGCTTCGAATCAAATGGAGAAGATCTTCCAAATCTTTCAAGATTTGCGCTTCGACATTAGTTTCGCGGATGCTTTACTTTTGATGCCAAGATTTGCTCCTACGATTAAGAGTTTGCTCATGAATAAGGAAAAGTTGCTTGAGTTAGCTAAGATACCGTTGAACGAGAATTGCTTGGCAATGCTCCTCAAAAAGCTTCCCGAAAAGCTTGGAGATCCTTGCAAGTTTCTTATTCCATGTAATTTCCCAAGAATGGATCTATGTCACGCCTTTGCCGATCTTGGCGCGAGCATAAATCTTATGCCTCTTTCTATTTGGAAAAAGCTTTCTTTGTCGGAACTTACACCAACTCGAATGACTTTATAATTTGCGGACCGATCGATTACTCGTCCTAAAGGAGTCGCCGAAGATATTTTGTCAAAGTTGGGAATTTCCTTTTTCCTATCAACTTTGTTGTTGTCGATTTTGAAGCCGATCCTAGAGTACCTCTTATACTTGGGAGATCCTTTTTGAGAACCAGTCGTGCTTTAATTGATGTATACGAAGGAGAGCTTGTTTTAAGGGACGGAAATGAACAAATAACTTTTCATGTCAATGGCACGTCAAAACATCCTCAAAAGCATGTAAACGAGTCAATTAAAATGGTTAATAACTCATGCAAGGATAGTTTTAAAAGGTTTACCGACAAACCTGCTCTAGTATACTCGCCTCCACCGAAAGATGTCAACGATGAAAAAGAAAAGCAGGAAGTGAAGAATCTCGCAGAGCCAACGGCTAAACGCCAAACTCGTATCACACCTTGTTTAAAGAATTTTAAAGTTATTTGCAAGGAGAGTATTTTTCATTCAATCAAAACACCTCAAGTTTCTTCGGTTTTTGCAATCACATCCACCTTACCGTCTATTGAGCCCAAGGATTCTCTCATAATGGGGGACGAGCACCTTAGTACTTTTTGTGCTGAGGAAATTGTCCCAATCCCAAGAGAATCTAAGGATACATCCAGGAGTGATAGTAAGAACGTTTTACCTTCATGTGATGATTTCTCCTCCATCAACGTTCCACGTGATGATTCTGTGACTTTCTCTAACTTTCTTTTCGAATTTGATGTCAATTTCAACTCTAGTGACATAAACCCTCTTTTTGATGAAGTATTAGAGGACATCAAGTGCAAGGATTCTTATGATTCCAACCTTGATGAGTCGACTTTCCTAGTCACACCTCTTTCTGATTCTAACAAGGATGAATATCTTACTCCAGGAGACGACATTGAGATTCTACTTCACCATGATCCATCTACTCCTTTGAAAAGCGTTGCTTCTATTCTCGAGGGATTCATCGATGATCCACTTTTCGAAGAAAATGATGATTTATTTAATTTGGAATGTAAAACGAATGATTGGAAAAGAATTTTGTACGATACTCCAATTGATGAGGCTGAATGTTTTGATCCAGGAGGCGATAATGATGAGATCGATGCTTTTCTAGCTATCGAAGTTCCTACGTATATTGAGGAAGGTTATTATGACTCAGAAGGAGACGTAATCTATCTTGAGAGTTTGCTTAGTACCACCTATAATCTCTCTTCCGATGTATTTTTCGATCATGAACCACAACACATTGAGAATGAATCAGATCATGTTACTTTTTCTCCCAAAAGTGATCCTCTTCACCATGAGTTCACCGGTGAACTTATCACGATTCCTTCAGGAATTGTTAGAGAGCACGAGGATTATATCAATCGAATGTCGTTGCTATGCGGTAATTCATCTTCCCGGTCATCGGAAATCATCGAATCTCTTCCCTCATCTACTACTCTCGTTGAGGATAGTGACTCCAATAGGGAAGAGATCGATATATTTTCCGGACCAGATGATTCGATACCACCAGGTATTGAAAGTGATTTTGACTCGGAAGAGGATATTATTGACAACTTGCTTAACGATGATCCCATTCATGAACGTTTAACCTTCGACATGGAACTCGATGTGCCAGTGATAAACAATGTTGATGAGTTTAATGAAGATGAATGTTTTGACCCAGGAGGAGGTGAGATTAATGTTGAAGTTGACGATTCCTTCACATTTGTTACTCGGACTTTTCTCCCGTATCTCACTTACCCTGAGGTTTCTCCCTTATTTTCCTCCACCAAAAATGAGGACACCATTTTTGACCCCGACATCTCCACTTAGAGCCGGTGGCATCTCATCATGATGAATTTTTCAAGTGCTTAAATGTTTATCCAAACATTAATGAAAGCCCGATTGAGATTTTCTTTTCCATTTACTCTCTCCAAGGACGAATGAATTCGGGGACCAAGTCAAGCTATGTGACTCAGTTACAAAAAACAAAGTGCTTCGTGGGAGGCACCCCATGCTTATCCATTTTCTATTATGATGTAAGGAGGCTTGTACTCTTCCGATTCTTGTTGTATTTGTACTTGTGATTGTTTACAGGATTGACCCAAAATTTTCTAAAGACTCTCGTGTTCGGTGTTTTGTCCCGGTTCACTCGAGCTTCCTAGCCTTTGCTTGCCATTAGTTTGGGGAAATCCGATATCCTAAAGATTATTATCGATTAACATTTATCTATTAGCACACTTAATAAATGGCTAAAGATTTTTGTGATACTTTCTTCAGGCTTTAGTTATGCATTCGACCTTTTTGAGTTATAGTATGGGGTTTTTAAGTCTTAGGCTAGGAAACATTGAGGACAATGTTTAATTTTAGTATGGGGTAGTATATCTTCGATATGATCTTACATACTTTTACCCGTTGTTCTCACGTACCCCGTTATTCCACCAAAATTTTCAAAAATATGAAAATTTTTAAAATTTTCAAAAATAAAATAAGTGTTTTTGTCATAATTTTAACTTTTCTGCTGGGTAGAATAAGAGTAAATTTTGACTCCATCGAGCGTGTTGAGCTCTAGCTTGTTTCTTAACTTTTAGGCTAAGCGTTCGCGGAAATTCGCGAAGAACAAAAAATGATAGAGTTAATTATGAGTTAGATGCTAAACAAGGATTATTTGGAAATCTTAAGAGCTCATGTATGTAACTTGTTGCCTTTTCTCTCATAAGTTCTTAACCGGATTAATATACGTGCTATTTTTGGAGATTAAACTTAAATCAATAATTTTTATGTAATATATAGCAAAAAATTTAGTCTTAGTTCAACTTTATACTTGAATTTTTCAAAAAGAAGTCTTCTTTATAAATAATAATAATAATAATAATAATAATAAATAAATAAATAAATGATGATGAAAAAATAATAAAAGCTGTGGGCTGATAAAAGTTTACTACCTCTTGCCGGCTC
>BQNB010167160.1:0-14033 GCA_026074375.1 Tanacetum coccineum
ATAGACAAACGGTTAAGTAAATTGAAACAAAGATAATTGCAAAGGATGGCAATATCACCCGAGTTCCTGGAAAATTTCAAGGTTATGAAACGTCTGAAAAAGAGCCAATGGATCAACCTAGAAGACATGACCTGTATGGATTTGTAGATCACCCATAACTTTGACAAGGAAATCTAATGAATGAGTTTGCACCACATCGGCTACCTCAGCTAAAGGGTAACATGAATGGATGGTTGATAGAAGATGAAGAAGAAGTGGAAAGGAATGAAGTGGACTCGGACCTTGAGTCCACCGCAAGTAGTAAACCTGTGTGGGAGAAGACAACTGAAGATGATCATGAGTATACGTCTCGTAACTTCCCATGGTGTTCTAAGTGATTGTTTCTTTCTTTCTTTCAACGTTTGGAGCCATGTTAGGAATGTTATTTTCAATGTTTGAATTCTGAGTATTAATAATAAAAGTGATTATTAGGATTATTCCTTGTGTTATTTGTTGGTTTCATTTTTTTAAGGTGCTATATGGTGTGTTATATTATGAAGTGTCTTCATAGGAGGGAGTACAACTGTGAAAGGGGGAATCTATAATTATGGTGGCCAACATAATTATACATGCGTCACGACACAGGTGGACTTGCAAGTATGATTACATGAATTATTGTTGATTGCGTTGTATGTATTTATATGGTTATTAAGGAGTATGATTTGATCATGATTCTTGTTATATGGTCTAATGTATATAAATTTTATGTCGTATAGAAAATGGCTCCATCACGTCGAAGTGGTCCTAGCAGTAACAACAACAACGAGAACCCTGACATTGCTGCTATCATCGCACATCAATTGCAAACCATTCTGCCTCAGATTGTCACTCAAGTGACTAACAATGTGAACAATGCTAATGGAGGAAATGGTGGTGGTGGAAATGGAAATGGTGGGAACAACGGATGCACTTTCAAGGCATTCCAATCTTGTAATCCCAAGGAGTATGATGGGAAAGGAGGTGCGATAGTGCTTACTCGTTGGATCGAGAAGATGGAAAATGTGATTGATAATAAATAGTGGGTTTTGCTGAGATCAAAAGGTAGGGTATGCGGCTAGTTACATTAGTGAATAAATCTTTGACCTTGGTGGAACACTCAGTCCAATCAAGAGGACGTTAGCTTGCATTGCCCATGACATGGAGACGATTTTAAGGCATTGATTGGTTGAAAATTCTCCGAGAAATGAAATTGGGAGAAATTGGAGAGTGAGTTCTGGACTCACAAGAATGGTGGGTATGCTTAATCATGTCTGCCTACACTGATAGGTTTCATGAGTTGGCCAAGTTATCCCACACTAGTTACACCTGAGTCCATCTCGAATTAAAGGTACATAGCTAGATTGGCTCCTGAGATTAAGAGGAATGCCTTCGAGCAACCCAGACCAAAAACTATTCAGAATGCAATACTGAGTGCTGGAATACATACTGACGTGAGAACCTCCTTGTCTCAATATAAGACCCTTTTGACTTAATCAATCTGGGTTTTTGGTATTTTCATGACACTTAATGTGTCTATGGTTTGTGTTTATTTCATGCATATTAGTTTTCTCATATAGACACCATAGTGTTTTGTGTATAGTCCATTCTCTTATGCCTCGTGTTTCACGCTTGGCGTTGGTCTGTGACAAAGTGACACGTATGATTCAGACAATGGAGGAAATAATTAGTGCATGTGTTATCGATTTTGGAGTGGTAGTATAACAATTGAGCATTTGGTGTGTGCTCGTTCTTGAAGCTTTTGTTATGGAAAGGAAATTAGGTTGCCTATTCAATGGTTCGAGTTTTGAGATGTAAATTATGTACATGACACATTCCATTGTCAATAAAAAAAGCAATGTTGGCGGATGCTAGTCTGCATGACCATTGGATGAGATCAAGGTTAGACAAAACTCTTAATTTTATTGATGAACCTGTTAGAATGAGTGTACCATGATAATTAAGAGCGTTAAAATGTAGCAGAATGGTGGTATTTAAGTCCATTGGGCTCGTAGCGAGGTCTTTAAGGACATCAGGTAAACTGAGTATCCACACTTTTCGGTTAGAGCAAGGGATCATTGGGAGTTTTAAGTAAATTTGGTACGTAAGTTTTCCTTTAGACCTTAGTATTCCTTGTATGGTGTTGGTGATTTTTGGTTAAAGTAATTTTTATGAATAAACTCGAAGTCATGCCGATTTTTTTTCAAATGTTGTGGCTTTGTAACAACTTATAACTTGGGTTCACGACATGTTTCTAGTTTTAATAGTTAACAGACCGGTTGTAAATGTACGTTGTTATGTAACTTAAGGTTTATATATGAGTCTCCTCGATGACGTAGCGAGGTCGATGTTGATGTGATTTTTTTCTTTTCATTTGGAGCGGTGTACTGCTGCTATTGCGTACACTTATGGGTAGGCAAATTGTTAGTCAGTAAATATCTTGTAGTGTTAGTTGGAATATCAAAGTGTAACACTGAGTTAACAGGGAATGGGAGGACTACTTTGAAGATAAGTATCCACGATTAATTGTTTGGTAATGAAAAGAGTTGAACCTTTTTGATTAAATCACGGGACGAGATTATCCTAAAAGTGATGGGGATACTGTGACAACCATTACTGTAGACATTTAATCAACTAATAGTGTTAACTATGTATCTGTTGCAATAGTATGGGTTATGTGTTATTAGTGTTTATACGTTTTATTATATATGTTTATTGAGATTTGTGTAATCAATCCATTGAGTCGTGATCGTCTCATTTAGGATTGGATTTGTGTTGGCTTTGTGGAGTAATTTCGTTCACTTTTGCTGACAAGAAAAAGATTATGTTGGTTTAAGCTTTTTAGTGATGCATCGAGTAAGTATTACTAAGTATACATATTTATAGTTAATAAAATTAGAGGTAATGAATAAGCTTAGTGGTTATAATAATTGAAAGGAAAATGAAATTTATTTGGAAAGATAGGTAGAATAAAAATGAAAAGTTAATTCACTTTTAAAAGTTCTAGATACAATTGCGTTTATACGCAAAAAGGTTATACTACAATATAAACTCTAGAGTTTTTTATAAAAACTTAAGTAATGCAAATAATAAGTAATTGTTTTTATATGATGAATAGTAAAAAAACGAATTTAAAGACAAAAAGAAAAACGGGGGAAATTTGAATCAAATACAAATTATGGAAAAGATAAGAGACTAAGGATTAATGGAAAATCTCAATAAATACCGAAACCCTCACCCCTTTACTCTGTTTTGTACGAACGGCCAAGCAAAAGAATAAAAAAAAAGATTTTTATCAAGATTAAAGATGGTGGAATTGTGGTTCAAGATTTGAAGTATTTCAAGGTATATACTATAATCCGCTTGATAGTTAATTATCATTAAAAAACATGTAATAGTTATTATAATGGAATTAGGGTTTTATAAAAACACTGTAAATAACGATGTTTAATCATATTGCAATGATATAGGGTTTAATTATTATCAATGGGTGTATACGTTAAGGTTTAACATCGCTGATTAGAATTTGATTATAGATTATGCATAATTTAGGGCTGTGTTGTTCGGCTGTTATCTCAATGATGGTAATAGCTTTTGTCAAGTTTCCGGTATCTATGACGTAGCTCAGAGAGTCTAGTTTCCAGAACATTCGGCCTCGAAGGTTTTAAGGCCGGAAGTCATTCAAACGTTTGGGTTGCAAGAAAGTATTTCAAAGCAGTAAAATATTGTCAATTTAGGTCAAAGCAGTAAAACCCACCCCTTAAAATTTGAGAATTACAAGTATATGAGCCAAGTCTACAGGAAGTATATATCTCTATTATATCTAATAAAAATCCCCAAAGAGAGATCTTCTGATATGAGTCTAAGTATAGTTTTATAGGTGCACAAACTTTTAGTGTGGCGAGTCAGATTCGAAACCTGAGTAGTAACAAGTTTGATCTTCTTATTTGGCCATCTAAGAAGGGAAAATAAATTAGTGGAAAAATCATTGAGTAAAGTAGACTCCTGGTAATTAAACCTGTAATTTTTTGAGTAAACTTTATAAAGCTAAGTAGGATGTGTTTAGAAATGGTAAAGAGTGTCAAAAGTTCTGCATTTTTCGGGTAATTTGGTACGACTTTGAAATAAAGTGTAAATGAATTTGGGTTAATGTCGGGCATGGAGCGGGGTGACCCATGAGGGTTAATTAAACACTTAGATATCCATCATATGAATTGTTACACGTGCTTAATCTTTGCCTTATAGCGTGTAACTCGAGTATTGTTTTGATTGATTAATTTTTTGCTAGTGTTTGTTGAAGTTGCAAAGCATCATGTGAGTTTCATAGTCCCATTTTTACTATGTTTTCTTTGGATGAAGATGATGCAAAATATGTTTTGGTTACTGTGATTATGTGTTTCAAGTTACTCATGGACTTTAAGTTGCTATTATATGTTATATGCTGCATGTTGTGTGATGTTGTATTGGATTTCGCCTACTTTGTGTGGGTAAGATCCTTAGAGGTGATCAACTCCTTGTGATATTGGAGTTTGATCGGTACAAGAGTCTAGAATTTGGAGACATCATTCACACCATGGACTAAGTGTGGATACGGGGGTAATGTTCCTACACATGTGAAGTAATGTTGTTGCATGGAACGAGGTGAACTCCGTCTCATTTGTGATTCTTAATTGCATGAATGCTAGCATGTATAATAGTCAGCTTATTTGTCCTGCTTTGTTTTGTTTTTATAATCACAGTAATTTATTTTAAACCTGTATTGGTGTCGTAAAACCTATGACTCTCACCAACCATTGTGTTGACGTTTAAGCATCATTTTTAGGTGAGCATTATGAAGGTTCTGAAGTTAATAAAAGTGGCTAGAGAGACTATTAGGCTGCATTGGAAGAACCCCATTCTGATTCGTTTCGTACGTTTGTTTGCATGATTTCTTTTAAATGTTTTTTTAGGTTTGTTTGAGACTATTTGTCTTTGTATTGATGAGGACCCCCTTTCATAAATACAAGATTCCTTTCTTTTTGTTTTCGGTAATGTCATTTACACATGTGTCTTTATTACCCCCCCCCTCTAAGTTATGCATAAGATGTTCTACTATTGTTGACACCATGTGTTTGTGATTTTGATTTCTCATGATGTTACGTGCCTCGTGTTTCCGCCTTGGCGGAGGTGACATTAATACTGCTGGTCCCCTTAAGAATTAAGGGCAAATACACCCTTTATGAATTAAGGGGGCCGCCACCTGTGAGAAAATATTTCTTAGATTTTGACAAGCAGTTTCTTTGTTGATTATCATTTACTTTATTATGCCGAGAAACTTAATCAGTTGTTTCCATCATTCCTAGACCTAGACATAAGTTAGCTTTAAAATACTTCACGTTTTAAGTTTTTTAGTTGAATATCGCTATGTTATCTTCGATGATACCTTTTCTATAGATATTTCCCTTTTTGAATCTTATCGCGAAGAAAGTTGATGGCGAATCTCAAAGTGTTTATGTTCGTGAGTGTTGAACGGAGATGTTTTTACTTAAGTCTATATCTCCTTATAATTTAACACATTATTAGAATGTCGGTCAAACCTAACGCATATTCTAGATGAGCTTGTTTTAATCATTGGGCATTTGTTGACATGCCGTTTCCCGGCGCTTACATAGTTCTGCTTCTGTTGTGGAGATGGCAAGATTCGTTTGTTCTTCTTCGAAAACCAAGATGTTTAGGCAACATCCTATAAAAGGTCAAACACCCCTAGTGCGTCTTGCGATCTAACGTACAATCTCCCGCCAAGATCCAATCCGCATACAAACTATTGTTTCCTATGCCGGATCCCTAGGATACCAGTAATCCAAAAGTCGTAGTGCCTTTAAATGTATAGGAAGATACGTTTAACCGCTTCTAGTGAGAGGCTTTGGAACCTCTTAAAGCGTGCACAAAGACCAACACTAACATGATATCGGGTCTACTTGCCGTTTAAGTATAATAAATCTACCATCATGCCTCTATAGTGTGTGTATTAGTCTACAGGACTCACCCTCGTCTCTCGTGAGTTGGTTTCCGTATACATAGGGTTTTTCATTGCGCTTAGAGTCTTCAAAATCCAAAATTACTTAATCCATTTCCTTTAATATATTTAGATTGATTAAATAGAATAATTCCATCATGTTAAATTGTTTTATTTGTAACCTAAGAAAAACATTAGTTCCCGACATCATAAATCAATTTCAAACTCATCATGCATGATCTTGGCAAAGCATCACACAATACTTGACAAGATAATCGTGAAATATTAAATGTCCATCAAACATATATTTGGACAATAAATAAGGTTTTGGTCTTCTTTTAGTGAAGATGAGCATTATGGAGTTATTCTACCATTCCATGATGTAATCATGTTACTAAGAAATGCTTAAAGAATCGTATCGTACCAAGCTTTGGGGCTTGTTTTAGACAATATAACCATACAAAGCTTACTTAAGTCAATAGATAATAATTAGGTTTTGCAAAGTCAATGAATCCCGGAGGTTGTGCCACGTAAACCTCCTCATTGATAAAACCATTAAGGAATGCACTCTTCACATCCATTTGGTATAACTTAAAGTCTAGTGCGCAAGTGCATAGAGTCTAAAAGTATTCTATGACCTAGTCTAGCTACGGGTTGCAAATGTTTTCTTCAGAATCAATTCCTTCTGTTGATTAAACCTTGGTGCGACTAACCTATGCTTTGTTCTAGTTACGACGCCATATCCATCGCGTTTATTTCTAAATACCCATTTGTTTCCTATAATGGTCATATTCCATAGGATTTGGGACTAATTCCCAAACATCATTTTGTTTTAAATTGTTTAGTGTCCTCTTGCATGACCATTACCCAATTTTCATCTTTTTAAGTGCCTCATTAATCTTTAGGTTCTAAATAGTTGAAATAAAGCAAAAGAATTGCTTTTGTCATGAGCTTGCGACCTTAGAGTTTCCTTTGATTCAGGATTACCAATAACGTTTTCCTAAGGGATTGAGTTTTAAGATTCTTTAATATAGTAAAATTTTGATTATTGTTCTAATATACAATGTCTTCAAGAGCATTGCCTATTGGTTTTGTTTTACTAACCTCCATAGTCTACTTCTCGTCAACTCATCATCTTCCAATGTGAATGTTTAGGCGGAGTGAGGAGTTTCATCGTAATTTACATTCAACGACTCTTCAACTTCATTGTTTGTTTTGTTAAGTATTATGTAAGCATTACTATTTGTGCGAAACATCCTAGGAAACACCTTCTACGACTTTGGGCGACTGTTGTGATTAAAATTTGGTTATATTAAGAAATTTAAAACATTTTACTTCTGTAATACTCCTAAAAAATGTTAAGTTTGGTTCTACCTCTTAAACTCGTATGGAGTATTTCCTGAAAAAACTTCTAATAGAAACTCATTAATTATATAGGTTGACTATCGACCCGCATTACACCAAAAGTTTTTTTGAGGAAGGGATTGTTTCATTTAACATAGGTTCTACCATTTATTGTAGAGTGTGATTTTTCTTTCTACTACCCCATTGATTGTGGAGTACGAGGAGTCGGAAAAATGAAGTAGATATCCATTTAAATCCATAAATAGTTCCCGAATTGTACTTCAATAATCAAATTCCCGACCATGATCCGTTCTAATTGATACAATTGAACATCCTAATTTTATATTGGATCATTTTGCTAAATATTTTGAATTTTTCAAGGGCAACATTTATTTGCTAAAAAATCTAGTCTATGTGAATCTAGATAGTGATCTACGAATACTAAGGTAATAGACGATTCCCTCATAGTCTTCGTATGGTAGAAAGGCCAAACAAATCCATGTGAAGTAGTTCTAAGCACTAGTTTATGAAAACTATATTTTTTAGCATGTGACATGCAATGAGCTTGCTATTCCTAATTTGCCAGCATCACAAAAATTCGGTCGTATTTAATGTTTTGGTATGATATACTAACTAATTTAGATTCTAAATGATTGAATTAGTTGCATATTAGCGTGACCTAATCTTCCCTATGTCAATGTGAGATATTCGTTTAATGTTGCAAGGCATATTTTGTCTTCCGGTTTATTTTCTAGTTTCATAACATATATTCCTCCTTTCCTAATTCCTTTACCTATAACCTTTTCATCTTAGATTATTTCGCTATCCAGGTGTTACGTTAAATATTACTTTGCATATATTATCACATATATGACCCTCACACAAGCAAAGTTATATGATAAGTTTCATACGTGCACAACACTCAACATTTTCAATTATTAGGGAGTCTTAAGAAATCGTACCTTTGCCTATGATTTTACCGCGCAAGTTGCTCCCAAAAATTACGTTACCTCCGTTGTATGCTTTGTATGAAGAAAATAATTTTCGATTACCCGTCATGTGTTTTGAGCATCCACTATCTTTGATCTACTCATCGGGTTCCAAGTTTATTCCTAAGCATATTTCATCGGGCGCTTGAGCAACAAGACAAGTTTCATCTTTAGTCTTTTCCACTTCATCTTCTCTATTGTCGCTCCATGCTCCTCCAATAAATGCTTTTTGATCGTTGTTCTTTGGCAGCTTTGAACATTCTCCAATGTGGTGATTTGGATCACCACATCTAAAACATTTTCTTTCAGTTTTACCATAACCATCATTTCTACTTCTTTGGAACGTTTTTCTATTGGCCTCGTGGTTGTCTTACAAATCTTCCTCATATCTTGAAGAATTTCTTAAATTCCTTTACGGCCATAGCATACTCTTCGTCTTCACTATCGGAGCTTGAGTTGTCTTCATCACTTACTTCCTTTTTCACCTTTAATGCAAGAGATCTACTTTGTTCTTTCTTTCCTTTGACCGTTTCGAAATCTTTCTTTATTACTTCTTCATAAACTTTCAAGTTTCCAATAAGTTCGTCAAGAGGTAAGGTTGTTAGATTCTTTGATTCTTCAATCATCGTGACTTTCGCATGCCATTTTAGATGTAATGCCCTAAGAAACTTCCTAACAAAATTCTTGCTAGAAAAACCTTCATCAAGTGCTTTTCGACTAGTAATAATAGTGTTAAATTTAGCAAAGGCATTATCTATTGATTCCTCTTCCGGAATCGTAAATTGTTCATATTGTTGAACAAGAAGATCTATTTTGTTAGCTTTGACTTGATTATTACCTTGATGAGTGATTAACAAAGTATCCCAAATTTCTTTTGCGGTTTGACACATAAAAATTCTTTCGTATTCTTTTCGTGGCAAAGCATTATAAATTACCATTTTAGCTTCATTATTTTTAGCAAGTTTCTTTTTAAGATCATCATTTTATTTATGAAAAGGTACGACTTCATCCTTTTTAGTTTCGGGATTATTTTGAATAGGAGGAAAATCACCATCGGTAATAACATGCCAAAGATCTAGATCTTTTGACTTCACATAAGTTTCGAATCTATTTTTCCAATAAATAAATCCATCACTTTCAAATAGTGGTGGTCTTTGCATAGATTGCCCTTCTAAATATTTTTCCGATTCCATAGATCGATTCAAGTTTTAAAATACAATTTATTTTAAAAATCTTGTTTAACGTGGCTCTTGATACCAATTGTGGAAAACTAGAAGGGGGTTGAATAGTTTACCGCTTTTTAATTTAATATTTATGTTTGTTTATAAAAACTTAGATTCGAATTTTTGTGAATTCAAAACTTGCACAATATGAACAATGTAAATAAGTAGAAGCAAATAAAAGTTCACAGTTGGAAAGATCAAACCACAACACAAGGATTTATAGTGGTTCGGTTACGAAGCTCCTCTTCGGCCTACTCCACTCCCCGAGCACCTAACTCGAGAGTTTTCTTCACTATGTCAACAAGCTCCTTTATGGCGGAGAAAACTGTACACAACGTTGCTTATATCTATTTCCGACACTAAGCTAGATGTCGAGTTCTAATCTTAGCTAGAACCAATCTATCACAACACAACTTCACAATTTGTTCACGACTTCACAACTTCACGACTACTTCACAACTTCACTACACAACTTAGCTTCACACCTTGAACACAACTACACAACTTCTTCACACCTTCACAACTTCACACCTTCACTACTTGTCCTCACCACACTACTTATGTCACAACTAACTAACACTACTAGAAAGGATCACCAAGATCCAACTATACTTACAACAATCACCAAAACCTAATAACTACACAACTTTACAAGATTTATAAATGATTTACAAGATATGGTGTGAATGCAATAAGATTGCAATGTATACTTGGGTTGTAATACTTCTTCAATTAATGATGGAAGTATTCTTCTCTTGCACTTGAGGAATTAAGCTTGGATCACTTGGAAACAAAGCTTTATGATTAAATGATCAAAGGATTTAGAGAGATGTGTGGGCTATTTTAGAACAGAAAGAATGAGTGCAAAAGGTGAGAAAAATGTTGGGGAATAGTCTAGTATTTATAGGACAAGCTGGAGGAGCGGGGTCTATGGTCGGTCCCCTTAAATAGGGTGCCAACCTCCTTATAATTAAGGGGGCCGCCCATGTATTTAAGGGGGCCGCCTATTTTCAGACGCTCCCCTTTTTGTCCTATTCAGGGGAGGTGTTTACTGGACTTTTTCTAGCCGTTTTAGGTTCAAAATTTTGAAATTCTAAATGTTTATTTTGAATAAAACATTTCTTTTAAATGTAGAAAATGTTTTGTGATATTTATAAAAATGTTTACAATATTTTATAAAAGTTTAATGTTGAATAAAAATTTCCTTTGATCATAAAATGCATTAAGCATTTATTTATTCATACCTTTAAGTGATGTAAATGTTGAAATGAGGATTTACTCCTAATTACTTGTTTACGTTTAATTTTACGTTGAACGTTTTTATATTTTGTGATTATCAAAACGTAAAGATGTGAAATATATTAATAATGTTTTTAGGCATTATATTTCTATCAACATATATCTCTAATGATTTGTTCAAGTGGATGATCCTTGTGAACTCTTGTAGCTGGAATAGGACTGACAGGCACATTTGTAGCCAAATTGTTCATGTCAGCCTCTGCACCAACTTCTTCATCATTATCCGAATAGAAAATCTCTTCCAAATTATGCATATTTGGATCATCAATACCTCCATAGACTATATTCTCATCAACAACATTATTTTCTATGTCAGCAGCACTAACAGCTGGATTAACAGTATTAATGTTGTTAGTGATGTTGACATTTACATCGTGCTCTTGATTAACTCTTGGCTCCTGTATATTTGGCACCTCACTATCTTCATTCTCTTGATGTTCATAATCTATCTTTTCCTCCTCCCCTGATGGTTTGAATCCAGCATCAAGAGAATCCTTTAAACTTTTAGAAAGTGATGGATTAGATGTCAACAATGGTAGTAGTATATACTCTTGATCAGGAACTATCTTCTTCCTAGCTTGACCTACATCAATGTTTTCTTTGGTACCTGTATTACCATTAGTTTGATTCCTGGCAACAATTGGCTTATAATTTATAGATATTGTTAGAGCATCTATATCAAAAATCCATATAGGTCCATTTCCTGCAATATTAGGTGTTGCTTCGCTAAACTTAACATGCAGGTTCTCTTCCACTATCCTAGTTCTACTATTGAATACCCTATATGCTTTGCTATTGGTAGAGTATCCTACAAAGAACCCTTCATCAGCCTTTCCATTAAACTTTCCTAGGTAATCTAATGTATTAAGAATAGTAACAAGACACCCAAATGGTCTCATGAAGCTTAAGGCAGGTTTTCTACCTAGAAAAAGTTCATAAGGGGTCTTGTTGTGAGGCTTGATAACTAACACCCTATTTTAAACATAACAAGTAGTATTAATTGCTTTAGCCCAAAAAGTTGTTGGCAATTTTGAATCAGCTAGCATAGTCCTAGCAGCTTCTATGCTTCTATTAGTGTCCTGTTTTTCCTTTCTGCTACTCCATTTTGTTGTGGAGTTCTAGCAACACTAAATTCCCTCTTAATACCCTTCATTTCACAGAACTGGTTCATGACCTTATTCTTGGAATTCAGTTCCAATGATCACGATCTGATTACTTACACCTTAAAGTCCCTATTAAATTTTCTATACCTGTAAGAAATGTTTTAAGGATTTCACTAGATTCATCCTTAGTGGCTAAGAGAAAACCCAACTAAAGCCTACTATAGTCAACTAAACACTAGTGCAGTATACCTTTTTCTTATTAGACTACATACAAATGTTTGGCCAAACAAACCATATGCAACATTTTGTAATGTTGGCTGATTAGCTTACAGTCTTGGTCATACAAAGGCTTTATGTTGCTTCCTTTCTGACAAGCAACACATTTGTGATTATTATTAAAAATCATTGGAAGGATAAACCTCAGACAAGGTTTCCCCTTACTAGTTTGTTTAGTGTTTTGAAATTTGTATGTCCAAGCCTTCTATGCCAAAGATTAGATTCATCTAATGCGGCCTTTGCAAAGAGACAAGTTAGATCTCCTAAAGGAATAATATTATTTAAATCAACACTGTATATGTTTTCTTTTCTAGGAACTCTAAGCAAGACATGGTTTTTATCAAGTAGCTGAAGTCCAGGAACAAAACAACACATACATGTCAGTAAAAAAGAACATTGTGTTTTTCTTGTTCTTCTTGTCACACATTTATGAGACACTAAAAAGATTAAACTTAAGCTCCTTAACAAAGTATACATCTTCAAAATCTAATTTCCTGTCCTGATTTTACCTTTACTAGTGATTTTACCTCCTTTGGGATCTCCTCCAAAGGCAACATATCTACCATCAATGTCTTCATAATCAGAAAGATAGGACATGTTTCTAGTCATGTGCCTAGAGCATCCACTGTCAAATGACTCCTTTTTCCTGCAATTCTAGCTGTGGATTTCCGTGCACAAAAAGTAAGAAAATCAGACTCTCTTGGGGACCCAAGCCATTACAGACTTGGATTTGCCTTGTGCATCAACATAGTTAAATCTTTTAAAGTTTATTGATGCACCATTATGTCTGGAGACATGGTATAAAACTTTTTTGCTTTGGTCTCCAAACCCAACATGCTGAGGCCTTAACAGCATTAGCCTTATTTCCCTTATTATCACTTACTACTACTTTTGGCCTAAAAGTAGTAACATTTCTCCTAACAGTATTAACTCTTTCATTGAAATCACTGTTCTTATTTGTTGTAAACTTGTTAAAGGGTCTTTTAACATGTGAATGTGCTCTATTAAAAACATTTGATGCTGGCCTTGCACAGTTCACTGTTGGTCTTGGGTAGGCAGTATTAATTAGTCTCGCAGTATTAACTAATACTGCTGCTCTTGAAGAGTTTTGCCCAGCAGTATTAAGTGTTTTAAGGCTAGATTTTATTAAGACTGCTCTTGGAACAAAATTTCTTTTTGGATGAGGGTGAGTCATTCTTTAAAAATTTTGGTGATTCACCCTTTTAGCATTGTTCCATACAAGTTTTTCTGCCATTTTCTTTTCATTGAAATCACAATCTTTAATTAAATGGTTAAAACTGCCACATATATAGCAAGCTTTATTTTTAAACTCAAAATTACTTCTTAATTTCTGAGTCATCAAATTATTCTAGTTTCTCTGGTTACCTCTAGGAGTTTGACTATTTTTCCTAGGGTATTTAGCTTGCTTATTGTTCTCTACCTTCTTAACAGACTCCTTAGGTGATTTGACGTACTCATTAGATCTAACAAATTCTACTTTAGTAAAACTATGTTTTCTCTGTTTAGACTTAGGCTCAGTCTCATTCTCATCCTCACTGTCAGATATCTAATCTCCAATAAGTGGTTCACTAACAGACTTAGGTTTGGACTCACTAGTCTTAGCTTTACTTGTTGCAATATCAGGTACACTAGTTACTGACTTACTAAAAACATATTCATCCCTATCAGCAAGTACCAAATCAAGTTTAGGGGGCATGAAGTTCCTAGTATAGGGAGGGGGAACACCATGATACCCTTCACTTGTTTTGTACTTATCATTCTCCTGACT
>BQNB010167161.1:1906-14033 GCA_026074375.1 Tanacetum coccineum
ACTCCATCTAAATCCATAGTACTCATTATTGTGGTCTCGAATAGATATACCAAGCCAAGTTCTAAAGTCTACTACATCACCAGCACACTCATAATTTTATGGAATTTTGGTAAATAATTAGAAATTGATAAAGTTAAATTCTCACAATATCTAACAGCGAATTTGACACAGGTATCAATACGATTTATTAGCCCACCTTTTGATAAGGTTAAATTCTCACAATATCTCACAAGGTTAAATTCTCACAATATTTTGGTAAATAATTAGAAACGGATAAGGTTAAATTCTCACAATTCTTAATAAGATTTATTAGCATCCTTTTGATAAGAAAATTACAACTCACCATATTAAAACATAATTCCTTGATAAAAGTTTCAGTTTTGAAAATTTTACTTGATGTATCATGACTTGTTTTCAAAAGCTTATTTGACCCTTGTGCATATGTACCATCATCGGTATTTATCACATTACCCCACGAAGATTGTTCAATATCGATTTTATCATCATCATTGTCCTTATCCGATTTTGAATCATCGAGACAAATTACGTTAAAAGGAAATAGATCATTTAAGCATAAAACGTTTTGTTCCTCTTTATCACATTCGGACAATGATGTTTCATCTTTTAAATTAAATTCATCGATATATTGAGGACTTACAGTAGGTTCACTTAAGAAATTTAATTTAGACGTTAGAGCATCATTGTAAACAATGGTTGGAAATTCTTTATCAAAATCTTTAAAGTAGTCTAAATCATCAAAATAACTGACTGTAGGCTCGTGTGATGGAAGCAAAGGCATATTGACTTTATCATTATCATTTTCCGAATCCGTTTTAAATTGTTGACATAAATTACTTTATAGGAAAATGAATTTTTGTCACAAATTACTGTGTAATCTTCATCGTCGGATTCGTCAAACGATATTCTAAAATCAATTTCATTGTCGTTAAGAGGACTTACCATAGGTTCACACGAGAGTGTTGCTCCAGATGTAGACGCGTTATCAAATACTATAGCTGGGAATTTAGTTTCAAAAGATCTGAGGTCGTGAACGTCTTCTTCATACCAGATCTTATCGTACGTAGCAGTTTTCTAGTTATACACCTTACCACGCCTACGAGCTTTTTCTTCCTCAAGCCTGATATACTCCTCCATAGTAATGTTGGGGTTGTCCATTTTAACATGTAATAAATTCGCTAGAAAAGAAAACTGTCAAATAGCTTAATACGCCGTATTCAGTAAACTGAATACGCCGTATTGATGATTGAGTCGAATACGTTGTATTGGTTTGAAAAAAAAATTATACGCCGTATTGAGTATTCGACTCAGAAAAATTACAGCGAACTGTAATAATGCATAAAACGCACAAACACACAATATGCAATATTATACAATGCAGAAATCAAACACACAAAACAAACACACAAATATGCAAATTAATCTAAGCTACACTAAACTAAAAATACTAATAAAAACAAGAATTAAACAACTTCACTCCCCGACAACGGCACCAAAAACTTGATGTGCTGTCATGTAGGGTCAATTATTTGATTATTAAGTTTTACATTTATATTTAGCCAAAAACCTAAAATAACACTTTAACAGGCAGTGTACCCGGTCAAGATGAAGTTTCACGGTAAGTAGGGTGTCGAACACTAAGAGTGAAACATTAATCCCTATTATTCTATCAGTATTTGATTAGTTTCTAATTCGTCTATTTATGGTCAAAACCTCATGCTATATCGGTGTCTAATGATTTGGGGGGTTTTACAGCCTGAGAGGACTGGCCACAGGTTGTTGGTACAAATATCAAATTCAATACACAATAAACACAAAAGAAGAAAGTCAGACGATGGAAAAGTTGTACAAGCCAAATGATAGATAACTGTATTAGGCATATTAAAATCCAGTTCAATGTTGGTTTGTTGTTTTGTGCAAATGATTTACTTATCTCAAGCGGAATATCATTCTTAAGAGCTTAGGCGGGACATCATCTAAGACCTTGACACAATTAATCCTGTTATAATTTAACGCTATCCGCATAAAAGATACGTTTAGTTTAATTCATATCTATCTTAGGGAATCAAAAGACTAGTGGAGATCCTGTTAAAACCCTAGACCCAACGGGGACATTACCCACTTATTGTTATAAACGTTGTTTTATATACTAGTAGTCCAATATATTCAAAACTTTATAGTTAATTAGAGCATGATTGCTGAAACATAAATGGGTCATCCACCGCGTCCAACTAAGCTCATAAATCAAAAGACAAGACAAAATGTATTTGTGATCCTATTGGTCCAGTAATATAAAACACGATATGGAGAGCTATCTCGGTATCTAGATTACTTTTTTGGTATCACTAGACCCAGTTGAATGATAGGTCGCATATTCAAACACATAAACAAGTATGAGGTGATATAAATAAATAAACAATAACGATAAATTAGAAATCAATTTTAAACAAAAAACCAAACATTGAACTTTCATTAAGGATGGCTAATTACCCGTGGGTTATTAGCCCAAATCCATTGTAATTTATACAAGTGTAATCAAACAAATGAAATTGTTAACGATTGAAGAGAGTAATAATTACACGATGTCTTCTATGGATTCGTGATCAATGCTTAACCTTGGTGGCTGATCTTCTCTTCTAAAATTCGTTCTTTAATGAGTATGGTATATAGAATATGATATTGCACACCGAAAACTCGTTTTTAAGTCTTCTATTTATAATGTCTGAAAAAGACTCGATACGCCGTATCTGGATAGGTTGATACGGCGTATTAGGCTGGATTCCTTGAAGTGCACGCTATGTTCTCAATCAATTAGTGATATCTTTCCTAATTTACTTTATTTACTGTATCTTCGAATAGGTATCTTCATGGATACGACGTATGTAAATAGAAGGGATACGACGTATTGGGAATTGGTCAAACGCGTTTTCTTGTGAAGTCTTGACGCTGATACGTTGTATCTCTTTTGTTGGATACGGCGTATGTAGTCAGAAATCAGCATTCTTCAAATGTCTTCGTTTTGTTTCCAATTATGCGCCTTTAGCTTTTCTTATAAAAAACACTCTGAATTACATGCATTTATAACTTTAAGCAAATTACTTTGTGACCAAATAATGCAAATATTTATTTAAAGTGAGGCAAAACAGAGGGATAAATGATATAATAAAATGACGTTATTTGATGTCATCAATTACTTATTTTAAGACCTATAACACAAGACAAATAGATGAAGGTGGATATATATCACAAGTGTAATGACTCAACTAAACTAATATTTAAATAAAGAGTAAACGCGCAAAAGCCTAAAAATAATTAATGGAATAAATGAAGTCGTATATAACCTGAAAATACAAAATGTTACAGAATGTATAAAAATAAATATGCTAGAGAGAAAATGTTGGAAAGAGTTGTCTAAAATGAAGACATGAGGTTGCTATTTATAGGCAACATTTGGAATTCAAATTCTGGTCCAATAGCTATGTTGCACGGATCTACGGATCTACGGATCCACGGATCCACCTATGCCTTGATCCGTCTTTGGTTATGGTGGATCCGTAGGTAGCAGCTGGGACTTATTTTGTATTTTAGTGATTAACCCTAAATCTTAACAAAATATTCTTATGTACTTAAAAATCAGATTCATTAGATTCTTCTAGAAGGAAAATATTTCTTAACGTAAATAAGGAAAGATTTTCTAGATTTGGAAAGATTTAAAAAGATATGGAAAGATTATTTTCATTTGTGGTTAATCCTATTTTGTCTTACATGATTAATATAACTAGGTTATAATTAATCATGTGTTAACTTGAACTCATTTGATTAGAAAAAGGTTTATGCAAATGATTATGTTTGAATGCAAGAAAATATATTTTTCTTTGATCATTAACTACGCTTTATAATGCCATATTTATACCTTAAGTGATTTGTCATCGCCAAGTAAACCTACGAATAAATAACTTGTTTACGTAGACTTTTACATAGTATGACATTATATTTGTTATTATTAAAACATAAAGATCATTAAATATAAATATCGTTTTTACGTGAATATTTGTATTAACATAGTTTTTAATCCAATTTGAGCTTTTACGATTTTGTCGCTCGGATTGCATGAGAGTATTAGATGATATATTAGTAAGCCCAAATCTAGTTTGTGTGCTTGGGGTTCATTAGAGTTTTATGTCATTTATATTATAAATAGTCGATCAATAAAACATAATGCCTATGGAGTTTACATTATTTAAAAATATTAAGAAATTTTTCTTACAAACATTTGGCATAAACTAAAGACCTTGGATTTCTAAAGTATTACGAGTACATTGAGTTCCCATTCATTTTATTTAATTCTATGCAAAAGGAGTTTCATCACAAACAAAAACTGAAATAAAACCATAAAAAGAATTAAATGCCTTCCAAAAACCAAATTTTTATTTATAAAGATGAACTATTCTTGTATCCAAGAAGTAGTAGATCGTAACTTGTTCGATATAAATAGCAAAAAATGTCCAATTAAAAAACCATCTTGAGTAACTCTAATTTTACAAAGGACCCATCTAAAGTCACTGATATTAAATTGACGGCCCATATGATTGCTGTAAACAATCGGAGGGACTCAGTGTCTCCACCTCCTTTGGTTGCAAAGCCAAAGAAAGGGAAGTCTTAGACTGTCGCTTCAACCTTACCCAAGTCACAGGGCCCTGAGGCTTCAGGAGCACTCTCTAAGAAGAGGAAAAAAGCCTAAGTCCAAAAGACCACCCATTGAGACCAAGGAATCACCACCCAAGCCAACAGAGGGTTCTAAGCAATCCCACTCAGTCTCCTTGGGCACTGTACCTGATCCTTAAGATCTAGAGAGAGGCATAAAACTCGCTTGTACGGGCATTTGCTTCACACTCAATGAGGGCACTGTAAATCAAAACTTTGTGCTGCTATCATCCCTAAGATTCCAAGGGGAAACAAACAACCCTTGACAGGGACACAACTTCCATGACTCTTAATGAAGGCACGACTAAAACTACGCCGCATCTTGAAGGGTCACTTGGGGACAAAGACTTAGGGGGAAACATACCACCCGCTGATATGGAACTAATACACACTCCTGTTGCTGATCCTTTAGGGACTAGTGCTAAGTACCAGGTGGATGAAACCCAGTCCACTAGATTAAGGTATCGGTCCCTAACCAAAATCAAAGGCAAGACTTCTTCTGAAGTGGAGCCGGATACTGAACCTCTAAAAACTCAAACTTATGCTGATATTCAAGCCTTCCTGCTCTCTAATGATGAATTAGATAAAGAAAGCGATGAAGAGGAAGTGCTTACTGCTGGGAATGACATAGATGAGGACCCTTAGGATGATAAAGAAGTTAGAACTCCCTCACCAAAGCAAGATCAGCCTGAACCATCTCATGTTTAAGAATCTGCTTCTGACTCATCTAGTCTCGACCTCAAAAAGTTTGACAACATTCCCTCTTACTGAAAGGCAATTAATCAAGTATCTTAGAAAGATGTCTAGAGTCCTTTTCAATCAAATAACTGAGAAGCAATAGGAACAACATGAAGAAGCAGCAGTCTCATATGCTGACCTCAAGGCCTACATTGATCAATACTATGATGAGAACATTGCTCACCGATACCAGACTGACAAACTTGTGGAAGCCTCCATGAGCTCTCTTAACAGAAGAAGCACTACCATCAGTGATCTCTATAAAGGCCTGGATTTCATCACTCAGCTTCTCAAAGACATCAACACTGCTGTAAAAGATGACCTTGCTACAAACCAAAAAATCAATGAAGCCACTGAGACTTTTGCAAAAATCTCTTCCAACATCACTGAGGTACTTTCCTTAGTAAAGGGCTTTGATTTTTCTGTACTTCTATTAGCTGTGAAATCTCTTTGAGATCATGCTTTGAAGCAAGAAGAATCATCAACTATCTGGATGAAGTAGTCTACCAACATGGCTTGGAATCTTGGCTCTAGCGCGATTGTTGGAGTTGTGAACTATCTCAGATGCTTCTTTAAATACGAGAAATTTCTTTTTCCCTTTTAGGAAGGACACTTTCGAGATAAAGTCCATGATGAATGAAATGTATGCAGCCTTTCGAGGTCAGTCCTCTTCAGCTCCCTCAAGCAGTATCACTCCAACATTTGCTCTCACTGACATTCAAGCAAATGTTAAGGGGGAGAATGCAAACACCACTGCCACGAAAGAACCTCCTTCTCACACTGAGGGGGAGACTGAAGAACCAAAATTGGCTATTCCAATCTCATCAATCCCATCCACTAAAATCCCACCAACTCAAGCTCAACCAATCACCTCAATAATCATTCATCCTGAAAGCTCTCAAGCAACTCCAAAGATTGATAAAGGAAAAGGGATTGCAACTGAGTCTAATGATGATCCCTCAAAGAAACTGGTTAAAGCCTCATCTATTGTTCGTCCTGATCTTGATGAACCAGTTAGAGTTGAATTCATGACTAATGGAAAAACAGTCTGTTAATACAAATAATGTCTAAAAACATTATTTATATTTTTCGACCTCTCGATGTTTTGATAATAACAAAATGTGAAAACGTTTACGATAAAATTAAACATTTATAAATTACTAATCGTAAAATTCCATTTCTAAGATTAATCACTTAAGGTATGGATAAACAAATCATTAAACATGATTAGTGATCAAGAAAATATTTTTTGTCTTAAACCTTACATTTTTATAAAAGTATTTTTTACAAAAATATAAACACAAAATAATTATTTATAAAAAATGTTTTATTAAATTAATTAATTTGAAATCAGATTTCCCCCCCCCCCCCCAAAATCGGAAGGTTCTAAAACAGATAACACCCTTCCCCACAAAAAGAAAAAAATGGAGCGTGTCTACGGCGACCCCCTTATAGGCCTGGCGGCCCCCTTATATATTAGGGACCGCCGCCAGTACAACAACTCTTTTTGTCTTCTATAAATACTAGGCCACCCCATCTGAAAAATAGAACCTCTTGCCACGATTTTTTTAGATCTGTTATTCTCTCTTCTTCCTTTCTTTCTAAAACACATATGCTTGATCACAACAGATCTTGATCTTGTTTTTCAAGTGATTACATTCTTTCTTCCTCCCTTCTTCTTCTTTTTCTAATCAAGTTGCAAAAGGGAAGAAACAATAGTATTCTTTCTACATACGGATTTGTTATCAATGTGATCTCTCTTTAACCTCCTCAAGATTACTTATCTTCATTACATTTACTTTGTGTTGTGTGTAAATTGGATTGATTGTAGATCCAATAGTGTTAAATTGTGTATTGGTTTGATTTGGATTGTGGTGTCAATCAATGGGTATATATATGAGAGTGTATATAAAGACTTTGTGAAGTCCTTAGTTAGGTTCTTGCTAAGATTAGGACTCGGACATCTAGCTTAGTGTCAGAAAAGAAAGTAAGCGACGTGATAAATGGTTTTCTCGCTTAAAGGGAGCTTGTTGCACATAGTGAATGAAATCCTCGATGTGAAGTATACTCGGGGAGTAGTAGAGTGGAACGAAGGGTGCGTCGTTGCCAAACCACTATAAATCTTGGTGTTGTCTTAGGTTTTATCGTTTCTTTCTCTATTTCTTTATATTGTGTTATTGCTTTACTTAGTTTCATTTATTAGATATTTTTAGGTCTGTGATTCATCATCTGTTGATTGGATTGAACATATAATCGAAATCAACAATTTTTCTAATGCAAAGTTTGAAAATGTGAAAAATAATCAGTAAACTATCCAACCCCCCTTTAGTTTCCTACAATTGGAATCAGAGCAAGGTCACTCAAGATCTTTAAAAATACTTGTATTTTAAAGCTTAGTATTGATTATGGATTCTGACAATATCTAAAAGGGCAATCTATGCAAATACCACCACTTTTTGAATGTGGATAGTTTTATTTATTGGAAAATAGATTCGAGAATATGTTAAATAAAAGATTCTAGCATCTTTGTGTGGAAAACTAGAAGGGGGGTTAAATAGTTTTTACTGCTTTTTAAGTTTAAATCGTCTTATGTATGTTTGTAAATCCTTAGATTCGGACTTTTTGTGAACTTCAAACGCTTCTGCATTAATATGAAACAATATAAGTATATGAAATGATAAAGTATAAACAACGTGTTAAGTGTAAGAACAATCAAAAACACAACACGAGGATTTATGTGGTTCGTAACAATAGCACCTATTCGCCCTACTCACTCCTCGATGCACCAAACTTGAGAATTTTTTTTTTTTTTTTTTTTTTTTCATTTTTTTTTTTAACCCTTTAAAAATTTTTGGTGGTTTCCCCAACAAACTCCCTTATGGGCGCGAGGATATGGAAGGGAAACCGTACACAACGTTGCTTACACCGATTTACGACACAAAGCTAAATGTCGAGTTCTAATCTTAGCTAGAACCAATCTAACACAACACAACTTCACGACTTGTTCACGACTTCACAACTTCTTCACAACTTCACACCTTCTTCACAACTTCACAACTTCACACCTTCTTCACAACTTCACAACTTCTTCACAACTTCAAAACTTCACTTCACCACACTACTTATATTACAACTATCTAACACTACTTGTTAAGATCACCGCGATCTAACTATACTTACAAAGACTCATTAAAGATCTAGTACCTACACACAACTTACATGATATACAAATGATTTACAAATATGTGAAATATGGATGCAACAGAATTTGCTATGCATTACTAGTGTTTAATACTTCTTCACTTGATGATGATGGAAGTATCTCTCTTGCACTTGAGGGATTAAGCTTGAATCACTTGGAAACAAAGCTTTATGATTAAATGATCAAAGGATTTAGAGAGATGTATGGGTTGTTTTAGAACAGAAAGAATGAGTGCAAAAGGTGAGAAAAATGTTGGGGAATAGTCCAGTATTTATAGGGAAAACTGGAGGAGCGGAGTCTATGGCCGGTCCCCTTAAATAGGGTGTCGTCCCCCTTATATTAAGGGGGACGTGCCCGTTGGTATTCATGGGGGCCGCCCTATTTTCAGACGCTCTCTTTTTGTCTATTCAGGGTGAGGTGTTTACTGGGACCTTTTTCTAGCCGTTTTAGGTTTGAACAATTTGAAATTCAAAATGGTTTATTTGAATAAAACCAGTTCTTTTCATTGTAGAAAATGTTTTGTATGTTTATAAAATGTGTACACCATTTTGTAAAAGTTTGAGGTTGAAATAAAAATTTCCTTTTGATCATAAAATGCATTAAGCATTTGTTATATTCATACCTTTAAGTGAGTTAATTGTTGAATATGAGAATTTACTACTAATACTTGTTTAGGTTTAATTTACGTTGAAACATTTTTATTTTTTGTGATTATTCCCCCAAAAAACGTAAAGATGTGGAAAATATTTTTATTAATGTTTTTAGGAATATATATTTATAATACAATCTCCCCTTTGTTGATGATTCACAATTTAAATAATTAAATTGTAAAAATTATTTTTAAACAAGTATTTAGCGAGTTTAATGTCATTTCTCCCCTTTTTTGTAGAATCAAAAAGGCATCGTCGAGGATTGCTAGTAAAATCAACAGAATAAGTGCTCCCCCTTGATGCGTGCTCCCCCCTCGTTCTTCGAGGGCATCAAGGAATCGGGAGCCTATGGGTTTCTTGGCTACAAACATGGGTTAGAACAATACAAATATTTCTAACATGTAGCAAGGAAGAAGAATATGGCATACAACCAACAATGATCATTCTTTAAAATTAAAATAGTATGCGAAACACACTCATGCATACATAAGGAAAATAACATGCTAACATACATGAAATTAAAACTACAAAAAGTCCTATAACTAGTAAAGCTTCATAGGACTTGCTTGCAAAATGGTGGATGATCAATTATTTGAGAAACTAAACATAGAGTATGTTTAGTTTGGGGAGGATGGTGGAGGTGGTGTGATGATGATTGGTGGTTGTGAGAGCATATGTTTAATATATGAAAACATATATTGAAGTTCATCTCTTAACCTAAAGATGAGGTTTCGGTTGTGGATACAACAAAGGCATGAGTTACCATGTGCTTCAAGTAAATTCTAAGGAATAGGATGCTTAATGATAGGTGATGAAGGTGATGGAGTATCAAATTCGACATCAAGTAGGGTAATTGAGGAAAGAATGAGAGTGATGTCTATTGATGCATTTTTTTGAGTTGGAGGTGGTGGTGAAACTCTTGGAGGAGGAGATGTTGGTGGGTTCAAGTAACCATTTGGTAAAAGTGATGTTGATGAGGTTGGTGATTTGGGTATGTAGTCAATTGAAGATGAAGAAGTATCTTTAGTTGATGGTGTTTTGGAGGGTGCATTAGGAGCACTAGGTGATGAAATTGGGAGTTTGGGTGATGGAGTTGTTGTGTCATCTTGGGTTAAATCCACAAACAATTATTTTGGTAGAATGATGTTGATTTTTGGTCTCTTGGAGACTTTTGCGAATAGAGGCTCTAGTGGAGGCCATGTAGGTTTATGGTGGTTGAGGCAATGATGAGAGAGATGGGTGACATTAGTGATTATGCATTTAGACGTGAATTTATAGGAAGAGATTATTTTTGAAATGGAATGAATTTGAATAAGTTTAGGGTATTCTAATGATAATTTAATAAGCATATTGGGCTGACCCGGCCCATTAAGTGGGGAACGGGTTGGCTCAATAAGATGCTATTGTCTTTGGCTTCCGTTTTTTCATGTTGTTTCTAATTCCGTGCTCGGTTTTGTCTGGTTTGGCTTCGTATTTGTCCTTTTTCTGAATATCCGTTACCTGCACAGTACACAAAGCAAAACAAACATATATTTGGCATTTTATGTTTGTTTTTTGTCATTATCGGTCATTTTAGCCCGTTTAATTAGGTAAAAGGGTATGTGTAATTAAGCACATACCAAGAGGGCCGCCCGTTATAAATTAAGGGGGCCGCCCTCTGTTGGCTTCCATTTTTCACAGAAAGCGATTTTTCTCAGAATTTTTGTAAGAGTATTTCTGTTTTGGTGGTTTATCTGCAGCAAGCGCTATTGAGTTGTATGAGCACATTTAATCATATAGCATGTAATAAACACATCAAATCGTGAAACCAAAGTAGCATTAATAGTTGATTAAATAAAACAACTAAAGGTTTAAACCATCATAGCAAGCAAGTACCCAAAGATAACCAACACGTAAGTCTTTCAGAATACATCAGATAATCACCACACAAGTTGTTAAGAACATACACACAATCAAGTTAAAAATTATCTTAAACTACATTTAGCTATTTAGCTAACTTCACTCCTATGTCTTCACTTCTTCTTCTTGCTAAACACTCCTTTTAGTGCCTTTCCAAATGATTTGAACCCTCCTCGCATCTCCTTATGCATTTGTTGCGTTTGGTTAAGCAAGGTGGTTTGTCGTTCAAAGGGAGTTTCATCGGTTTGTTCAGAAGCGGAAGGCATTTGGTAGTTTTGGTATTCGAGTGGATTAATGGAGTTAAGATAGGTGGTAGGAGATACAGTACTTGCTCGAGAAGTTTCATCATCATCATGTTGATAAGATGACTTGCCTTAATGATGAGAGGATGAAGAAGAGACAAAATGACATGCCTTGCCACGATCACTTCGAGGTCGTCGAGTTTGTTTTAGGGCTAGAGGACGCATTACTCGCTCAACAATGTCATAGATGCCGTTGTCAAGATGAGGATACATTTCCATGATGTGTCGATAAAGACGAGTAAAAAACATGTCGTACGGAAGATTTACGGTTGGAGTAGCTCTAGCACATTGGATTCTTTTGACGAAAAAATAAGCAAGATTGTATTGTTCAACAACACAATACAACATGTGAGCAAGACAAGCGGGGAGACGGTCCCGATGTCCTCCTAGTCTGAACACATTCTCTCGAATGAGTTCTTCTCATTGCTTCATGTCGGGGCTTAGTTCTTTGGTGAGAATTTGATTTGGATTAAGAGATACCGTTTGGCTTTTAATGGTACGGTCTACCATGACACGTTCCAATTCAAGAAGTTGACAAATGTCGTCAGGAGTAGGAAGATTAGTGCAATATGGTCCCTCGGTTTCTTGAGAATACTCAAGAGATGCAAGGTCCC
>BQNB010167167.1:0-14032 GCA_026074375.1 Tanacetum coccineum
AATATTTACGGTCAAAGTTTATGAAAAAAGAATTCAAAAAGTCAAAAATGGACACTTAATATGGGACGGAGGGAGTACTACATAACTATTACAATAATAGAATTCAAAATATCTTCATATTTAATGACTGCATTTGAGAGAAAATGTGGAGTCAATAAGAGTCAACTCCATATTTGTCGCTCTCATATACTAGTGAACGTGAGGTCAAGTGGGGTTTGAAGTTTGAACAAATCAACCTTTAATTTATTTGAAATCAAAAATTTCTGTCAAGATGCTCCATATTTTATCCTAAATTAAGATTTTGTGGCAGAAAAATCGTCAACAAATACTACTATATGTTGCTATAAATGCATATTATCCAACTTAATATAAATAAAAATATAATATTATGTTATGTATTTTCTTATATTTGATGAGTATACATGAAGTACCGTAAATTAGACGAATACTCGCGTAAAACAACGATGAATAACGACAAATAATTTTAATGCAACATTTATGGGTTTAATATGTAGTTAATGCGAGAAAAAGTCTGTGAGTAATAAAAAAATAATAATAGTTGAGAATTTAAGTATTAAACAATATTTAAATCATTAATTTAGTAGTGAATTTGTTACCATTTCTAAGTTTTTCAAATTTCAAAAATTGAAGTTTCAAGCTCTAAAAAAAACACATTGGTGCTTTATTTTAGAGGTGTGCACGGTTCGGTTTAGGTCGGTTTTTGGTTAAAACCGGAACCAAACCGCAATACTCGGTTTTTCTAAAACCAAAAACTGAAACTGCTCGGTTTTTGGCAGTTCGGTTTTTCGGTTTTTCCGGTTCGGTTTTTTGGTTTTTTCGGTTTCAAACCGTTTATATTTGGTTGTGGCTAATTTATATTAGTAAACTTGTTTTACGTAGAAAATTAGTTATTCTTTCTTATTTTTATTTTTGTCAATATGAGAGTAATAATGTTTACCCAAATTTTTACAATTACACATATATAAATGAGACACACACACATGCAATTGAAAATACACATAGTATGATCATTGTCATATATGTAATGATATATTGTCAAGTAAACGCACGTACATGACAAACACATATATAAACATTAAGATGCATATATATATTATAATTCCACCAACAAAATAAATATGAATTTAAAAATTGAATTTATTATTTATTTATTTCTATTATATTAATTGTGTATTATTATAAAAATTGTTCGGTTCGGTTTTTACGGTTCGGTTTTTGGATGGAAACTGAACCGAAACTTGTCAGTTTTTGAAAAAGTAAAAACCGAACCATCGGTTTCTAGTTTCGGTTCGATTATTTCGGTTTTCGATTTGGTTTCATTTTTTTTTGTTTTTTCTGCTCACCCTTACAAATTAGTGTTTAGTTATACGTGGGATCTCATGCAAGTTTCAATGACAAAAAAGAAGAAATAGAAGACAACAAAAAATGTTAGAAAACGAAAAAGGTATTCTCGAAAGTATATCAAAGTGTCCATCTATAGAAAGATAAATAAATGCTCGTCACAATGATGTAAATTTTTTAACTTAAAGATTAACGATTTAAGAGATATTTTTTTAAATGCTAGAAATTAGTTTGTTATAGTTAGTAATTGCGCTTAATCTGTTAAATTCATTGAAGATCATCCCCAGCTGTGTGTCATAAGTGAACAAATCATCACTGATTTTGATTAGCCCAAGTTGTTCGAACTCTTCCTTAATCACCTTTTTCATTGTTACTGAAAATGACCATAAAATCATCAGTAGACCCAGTTTGGAAAAAGGCATATATAGAAATATAAGCTCGAAGTTCGAATACGAAAAACTTCTTTCAGCTACTGTATCAGATGATCGATACGCCGTATTCAATGAATTTGAATACGCTGTATCAGTCTGCTGAATGAATACGATGTATTGGATAAGAAAGTTAGATACGCCGTATCCAAATAAGGTGAATACGCCGTATCAGGTTATCGACCAAAACAATGTATAGAAAACAATTAAACAAACAAAATAAACACACAAACAAAACAAACGAAACAAGCAATCAATAATAAACAAATATACATAATTTTATAAATTTTACACTAATCTAATTTACACTAACTAATCTAAATTAAACTAATCCTAAGGGTTAAGTTAATCTAATGTTAAAAACCAAAATATTAAATAAAAATAAAGATTTACAATTTCACTCCCCGGCAACGGCGCCAAAAACTTGATGTGTCGTTGTGCGTAGGTATTTTATGTATCAAGTTTTACTATTTATTTTATGCCGACTATACCTAAAAACAACACTCTAACGGGCAGTGTACCCGGTCAGATGTAGCTTCGTTGGTAAGTAGGGTGTCGATCACTAAGAGCGAGAGCGTTAATTCCTAAGTCTACTAGTATTTTAGTTATCTATGTTAGTTTTAATCTATGTTAATCCTAAGTCTAAGGTTTAAGGGGGGGTTTCAGTCTGAGAGACTTGCACGAGTTTGGGTATCTAACCTAAGGTTTTGATGACAATTAACACACACAAGTGATTTAACAAAAGATAAAGAAGCGATCAAGCCTAATGTAAGGGAAACATATTAACCATGTTTAATCAAATATAATGTTGGTTTTAGTTTATAAGTGCAATGATTGTCCTGTTTCATTGTTGATATATCATTCCTAGACTTAGGCGGACTTTTTCCTAAGACCTAGACTTGGCAATCCTGTCACAATTAACCAAATCCGTATAAACCTCTTCGTAGTTGCTTATAATCTATCTTAGGAGATAATAATGGTGATCTTATCGAATCCTAGCTCATCGAGACTTTACTAACTTACTGCTTAACGGCTCTTTATATATTAGTAGTCCATAGTCCAAGTCTTTACCAAAGGAATCAGTATGTTATTTGTTGATCCCAGGTCACCTGCTAGTCCAACTTGTTCACATAAACCAATGGTAAAGATAGGTCAATATTTGTGATCCTATGATTCTAGATATATAAATTGCTATATGGAGAGCTATCCCGGACTCTTAGCCTACGCCCACACAACACCAAAGTTGCAACGCATTAAATATGTAGGACTAGACCCAGTTGAATGATAGATCGCATACTTAAGCACATAAGCGGGTATAAATTGATAAACATAAGACAACACACAATTTACAAGATGCAATGAGAATAAACATAAACCAAACATTAAATTATCATAAACATGGCTAATACCTAAAGGTATTAGCCTATAGTCATTGTAACAATACACGAAATCATAGATGAACGATTAAACATAATGCTAACCGAACGCATATAGTGAAGTGTAGAGATTACAAGGGTTTTCCTATAGATTTAATAGCTTTGCTTGACCTCTTCTGCTCTTCTTGTCTTCTGAAAATCGACTTTTGTGGTTAAGGTATCAAAAATATGATCAAGCACACCTAAAAATTGTTTTTAGGTCATCTATTTATAGTGTCTGGAATTTGGTCGATACGACGTATCGATTCAGGTGAATACGGCGTATCGGGGGTTTCTTGGAGTAGGGACCACGTTTGATATCTTCCAGAATATTTTATTACTATATCGTGATTTCTTGTGAAGTGCAAGTACAGATACGCCGTATCTTCCTTGATGGATACGGCGTATTGGATGTCAGAACAGTATTCTTCAAATGTGTTCGTTCAAGCTCCAGAATGCGTGCCTTTTAGCTAATCTTCACAAAGTACTCCATAATTACTGCAAATCTCAATTATAAATGATTAAGTACAAATTCTTGCAATAATTATACAAAATGGGTTATTTACATGGGATAAATGATGCTATAAAAGTGACGTTATTTGATTCCATCAAATATCTCCCCACTTGAATCCTACTTGTCCTCAAGTAGCCTTTAGAAATTTATGAAAATGTATCCTTAAGGATTTTTCCGTTAAGCATTTATTTGATTAATTACTAGTACACAACCAAACACCTCACGAAATAGGAAGATGAAAACACTCAAATCACTCGACTAATCTATGTGGTAACATATAACTAATTCGCTCAATTGCTTGGTCGTGACGAGTATTCTATCATAGGCTTGGCAAGAATACACATCTCCACCACTAGAGCTAAGGATTAACAAGTTTATAAAGGTAAATTGGGTTTATTTATAAGGCTTAAATGGTTTGACCACTCTTTCTAATCTCTACCGTTACCAATATTCCGGTAAAGGTGACAAAAACCGTACATACACACCTATAACGATGGGATAGACACATATGACTACATTTAAACCTTAACTCGAATAAGCTAAAGAGTAGGACTAGTAGTCTTTACCAAAAGTCGTAAACCATCAAGGGCGACAAACCACATATACACATCCATAACGATGGAATAGACATACATGTTTGCATTCAATTCCCTCACTCGAGTAAAACCAAGGGTTAGGACGAAAAGTGATATAGGGTATGGATCTTCTAATCTTTCACCAAAAAGTAATAAACGAACAAGGCAGAAAAAATCACACATACATGGCCGTAACGACGGAATAGACACATGTGATTGATCGCATCCTCATTCGAAGAAAACCTAAGGGTTAGAGATTAGGAAGGGGAAATAATTGTTGTTAAATGAAAATTTACAAAACAAATAGATTAAGTCCAAACAGATAGGGTACAAGTTGCTAGATACTTTCCCGACCGTTACCATGATAAAGACTCATAAATATTTACACAAACGTCTTCGTCATAGATCAACATCAACCTAAGTTGGCGTTCCCGTAACGGTCAACTCCCAATCATCCCATACTATACATATTTTAAAAAAATCAAGTGGCAATATCTACCACTTTATACAAAACTTTTACATCATCGATTTATAATACGTATCAACAAATAATCAATCCTTCAAATAATACCATCGGTTTAAGTTTAAGCGAACCGATTATCTTCATAATTTTCCTCCTCTTTTTTTGTTGCAATTTTCTAATTTTTTCTTTTTTTCATCAATACTAAACTACGAATCTCGGTGTAATTTCACCATTTTCACGATCATAATAGCTTCGGACAATTTTTTCCATAATTCTTCATTCTTCGGATGTAACAATAATTGTGATGGTAGTAAAAATACATGAGTTTGTCTACTTTTTTACTTTCTCATTGCAATGTGCAATTTCCCAACCAACCTAGAGATAGAAAATGACACAAGACACAGAAAATACCTACTTTACACTTAAAGCAACTAGCAACTGATAAATGGACTTAATCTAACATGATAGGCTAAGGTGTAACGAAACAAATAGTTGGTGTTATCCTAAAGGATTGGCTATACTGGTTTTTCTAGGGATATCTTACTCTTAAAATGAGAGTAAACAAAAGGGTTTATACGGGGGTTAACTAACCAGTGTAATTAATTAATAACATAACATATATAGACTTTTTGGGTGTAATCCTAGAAATTTACCAATTTAAACAAGTTACTCTATCTAAATCCATAGTACTCATTATTGTGGTCTCGAATAGATATACCAAGCCAAGTTCTAAAGTCTACAACATCACCGGCACACTCATATTTTTGTGGGATTTTGGGTAAACATTTGGAAACGGATAAGGCTGAATCCTCACAATATCTAATAAGGGTTATGTGGGCAGGTTATGTAACTAGTTATTTCACAAAAATATGTTTGAAATTTTTTAAATTTAAGCATAATATAAGCATTTTAATGTGAAGAAGAGCTTCGTAGCCGAACTACTATAAATCTTGGTGTTGTGGTTTGATCGTTCTTTCCCTTATCTCTTTTATTGTGTTTTGTATATCTTTTATTGTTTATATTGTGATTATGAGTAGATAGATTTATTGATCGTTTCATATTGTTGGTTGATTGAAACATACAAATCGAATCTAATTAATTTTTGAAGCAAACTTTAAGACGTCAATTAACCGGTAAACTATTCAACCCCCCGCCCCTTCTAGTTTCCATAATTGGTATCAGAGCCAGGTTACTAAAGATTTTTAAAATATACTGTATTTTAAAGTTTGGATCGATCTATGAATTTCAAAAAATATCTAGAAGGGCAATCTATGCAAAGACCACCACTTTTCGAAAGCGATAGTTTTATCTATTGGAAAAATAAATTCGAAACGTATGTAAAATCAAAAGATCTTGATATTTGGCATGTTAATTTTGACAACGAAAAACTCAAAGAGAAATATTTTAAGCTAACTCAATTTGAAAAGAGTACATATTCTTTAAATGAAATGTTGAGTAATCAAAAACTCTCTAGAGATAAATCGGGTCTAAGGTTTAACTCATTTGAAGCATCATCTAGCGGGACTAAGGAAATAAAATTTATAAAACCTCAAAATAATACGTCCTCTGATGGCGGACTCCAAAGCACTGAGGGCGGCCCCCATAAAGCACAGACGGCTCCCAAAGCTATTGCGGGACCGCCTGTCTGTTCGTCAGATGTCAAAAAATCTGTGTCTTTTCAAAAATCCATTTTGGGTCCTAATAAGGTTAAACGATCTTATAAACCTTCTTTAAAACCCGGAGTTGGATTTTCTAAGCCAAACTATAGGTAAATAACTCCACCTCCTATGAGAGCTAACAATTCTTATCCTCGTTCTAAGACACCACAACCAAAAAGAAATGTTGGTCGACAAAACCAACCTCATAAATTTCCTGTTACTTGGAATAACTTCCAAACTTAAAGTTACATGCCATGGGAAATGTGTCCTCCATTTCTACATCCCAATCAAATACAACAAATGCAAGGGATGTTTAGCACTAACAACTTTGGACCTATGAGATATTGGGGACCAAATATTTGAGTTGTTGTCTTATATAAATAGATATGCCTTAGAGTTAACTTGGAACCCGATGAGTGGATAAAAGATAGCGGATGCTCTAAACACATGACGGGCAACCGAAAGCTCTTCTCAACCTACAAGGCATACAATGGAGGTAACGTTATTTTTGGTAGTAATCTACGCGGTAACATCATTGGCAAAGGTACGATTTCTCATGACTCTCTTAAAATTGCTAATGTAGAGCATGTAGATAATTTAAAATTTAACTTGCTAAGTGTAGGTCAAATATGTGATAGTAAATGTAAGGTTATATTTTCTGAAAATGATAGAAAAATTATTAAGGACGGTAAGGTTATAGATGGAGGTATTAGGAAGAAAGGCTTATATGTGATAAAACTAGGAAATAAGTCTGAAGAAAATTTTTTGTCTTGCAACGATTGATGAAAACTTCACCTTGTGGCATAGAAGGTTAAGTCACGCTAATATGCGTCTCATTTAATCATTAGTATCTAAGGAACTAGTTAGGAACTTACCTAAGCTTAAGTTTGATCAACACTTTTGTGATGCTTGCAAAATTGGAAAGCAGGCTCATGCTAGTCACAAAGCTAAGAATTTAGTCTCAACGACTAGATGCTTAGAACTTTTCCATATGGATCTCTTCGGTCCATCCGTCGTACAGAGTTACGGAGGAAACCTCTACACCTTAGTAATAGTAGACGACTATTCTAGATATACACGGACAAGATTCCTTAGAACTAAAAACGAAGCCTTTGGACAATTTGAAATATTTAGTAGGAAAATACAAAACCAATTAGGATGTCCAATAGTGTCAATTAGGACGGACCACGGTAGAGAATTTGGTAATAAAGTACAATTTAGAGAGTTTTCTAATGCCAATGTGATGCGGTTGTCGTAAGGGACTTCTACAAGAAGTTTTACAACTCCATGGGCAGAGTACCTAACCGTTGTAGTAGTAGTATAGGCAAGACTCGAGGGTTGTTATCGTTCTCTAGGGGAATAGGTTGGGAAGGCCTAATCACGATCTAACAGAATTCTAGGGGTTGAGAGAAGATTATTTTTGTGTTTTTATATTTTATGAAAGCTGGTAAATCTATGGTTTGAGAGGTTGGTTTGGTTTTAGCTATTAAACTAAATAATAAACTACGCTAATGGTGATAACAATATAATAAAAAGATTGTATTCATTTAATCATGTATTACTCCCTAGATTGCTTCTCCTAGTATTGTTGCTTTGTCACACTTGTGATGATCTATGTAACCATTTCCTAAGTCATGAACAGATTACACGAACCCGCCGTCTACTTAATATTTCGTTGAGGCAACGCACAAGTAAGGTAGTATGAAGACTATTACAAGGCCCTCAAGAGTATATTAAATGCATTTGAAATATATTAAAAGTGGATCAACCATATAGGGGGCAAGGTAGTATGAAGATTGTTACCCGATGGTATCCTTTCTACACAATTATGTTTCCCTAGACATATCAACAGCGATACAGATAAAAGCTGGTTTTCTAAAGCCTAACATGCATATTCATCACAAGAAGTAACACCACTAAGATCTACATTCTAGGTTTCATACAATCATAAATGAACACAATAGGGAGTTTAGCCAAGCATGTTAAAGATAAAGCAAGAACAACAAATAATCAAACAACAAGACATATTGAATGATTAAGATAATCTTACTTGATTAAAACATGAAATGAAGGAGTTATAATAGGGTTTTAAAACCCTAAAATCGTCCTAATAAGCTGTCAAACGAACTAGGGTTCATCTCCCTTTTTTACTCTAAAGTTAAAACCCTAATTTCGGGTTTGTATATATAGAAAAATCGCTGCGATGGCGTCGCGTTTTAATCGTGACGCCGTCGTGAATTAGAATATTCTAGATCGTGGGCTAGGTCGTGCGAGCTGACGCCGTCGTGATTTCTTGTGACACCGTCGTAGGGTGAATTTTGACGGCGTCACGTGTATCTTGTGACGCCGTCTCCAGCCGCTGAGAACATAATCTTGAGAGATGTTGGTGTAGGTCCGTAGTCTTGTCCGTTTCTTCTCCAAATGAGCCCCAAGTACATGTATTTCTCCAAAGGCCTTTCCAAATGTTAAATACCTGAAAAAGGGCGATTTTTAAGTACCTTATTTTGGGCATAAATTGCATGTTTTAGGAGGTTAAATTTGACCCGAAAAAGTGAATAAAAATGGACATCCTCATCAAATAACCCTACACTTGGGATTTGCTTGTCATTCAAGCGAATGGCTTTTCTACCTAGACATGACATATTAATTTCATTTAACCTACTCTTTAAAAAGTACTTTTACAACACAACATTCTAGGACCTCGTAATTAAAGTACAGAAAGGCATATACTAGCACACTTACATAAGTGTTTGAGAATTCTTCTTTCTTCGGTTGTATAATGAATGATAAAAATATTAGGGAAACAGAATAATCAACATCGGAAAATCAACACTCATTACCTGTCATAACATATACATTACCATAGGCTTGGTAAAGGATCAAACCTCCACCGCTAGGTGCAAGCATTATTCATTACTATCTAAGAGGTCTTTTAAAAGGTTGTGGGGTGTAGGTGTAAGATAACATATAATGGAAATGGAAACGGATGGGATACATTTGGGTGGCTTTGGGTGAATTTGGAGTGGAAGGGTTAGCTAATTATTTACACGAATACACGTTGGTTTGGTTGCTAAGCCAAGACTCGGACAAAGATATACAAACTCTACACAACTCTACATCAATCTCTTTTCTTTTTCTTTTCTATTTTCTCTTTTTTTTGAATAGCATAATACATCATAACATGAGGTTTATAACACGTACCCCTACACTTGAGCTTTTACATGTTCGATATTTACAATCTAACTAATGACCCGATTTGAGGTGGATCAAAATAACATGGAGATCATCTAACAAACATATGGGGGTATTGATTTAACTTTTCTTCCCCATTCTTCCGCGAAATAAATACTACCATGAATCCTAATCGTCCCTAAACAGTATTTACAAGGATAAAGACTTAGCAACCGTGTACTCAAATAATTAACTTGGGTTAAAACAATAATGTACTAAAAGCGAGTACATACAAGGTAGGCTAAGGCAATTTGGGTGTAACGATTGGTTTAAAGGTGACAATGCTCTTCATTAATAGTCCGGCTTAACCAGAAAATTACAAGAACCGTGAAAAAGTATAGGCTTAGAGGGTTGTACTAGGGTTATCCTGCACTAAAAATAAGTGCATGGCAAGGGTGTGGGATAGTTATATGATCAGCGTGACCATCATAACAATTACAGGTTTAAAACATGGGTTAATCCTAATGCCTCTTATCAAGCAAATCCTAATACTTACTATGCGGTCTCGGGATGCATCACAAAAATAAGTTCTAGAATTTAATATACTACTGGTACACTCATATAATTTAATACCAATCTCAATGCTCCAGAAAAGGCGACAAAATCACATATACACATCCGTAACGACGGAATAGATACACATGATTGCTCACTCCTTAACTCGAGAAAGCTAAAGGTATAAACTATCTTGGGTATCAATAATAGATACCCGAATTCCTAAAGATCTAAAGGCGAACCTCACATTTTTGGGGTGGAATTCTGAGGGTTTTTGTGCTAGTCATACACATTCCTATCCATGAGACACTGTTAATACTCGATTTTCGTCGGTATGTGTCATAAAAAATTTAAATTTGGGTCAAAATTAAATTACCTTTTTATGCTATGTTTCAATATATTACCCATCATTTTAAGGACAAAGCAAATGCCAAATGAAGGAATAGTTTCTAAGTCTTATTTTCCCCCTGCACTTAAGTTGAACATTGTCCCCAATGTTCTATAGAAGTACCCGTAAAAACGAATAAAGGGAAAAGAAAACAAGTAAAAGAAACTAGTACTCCCCTGGTTTGCTCAATAATAGAGAAGAAACATGCGATAACTGGTTAAATCGTCCTCCAAGAATCATCCAATGAAACTTCCTAAGAACTTCCAAGCTTCTTCTCATCAAATATAACATGTAATCAAAGACAAAGACAACTACACCAAGCATAATATGTGCGATATAATAATATAAAGTGTGAAATTAGGGTTGACTCTATAAAGCAGTAAAGATAGGATGAGAGAATTGTTAAACTCAGAGTTTTGTAGGGTTATAAAAGAATTATAACTTTCTTAAGTGTTGTACAAGTTTTATTTTCAAAAATACTTAAAATTTTTGAGTTTTCTTGTAACTGGGCGTTTGACGCCGTCAGGAATATCCTGACCCCGTCACAAGTGTCATGGTGACGGCGTCACGTGTAAATCGTGACTCCGTCTCCACACTCTGTGAAAACTTATTTTTCATTTTGGATGAAAAAATTCCTACACTCATTCTTATATGTTATTTTCCTGTATAGAATGCTGCATAAAAACCTAAGAATTAACAATTCAATCATATGACTCGAAACTGATGCGAATTAATCTAAACAATTTATTTTAAATGTTTGAATTTGGTTCTTAAAACCGGATAATTCCCCTACACTTATTTTGTTGCAAAATACCTTTGATTGCAAATAAGACGAAGTTACAAACAAACAAAGCATGATTACAAACTAATTCAAACATAATAAAACAAACAATAAAGAGTTAAAACACACGACACTCCTAATATGCGGGAGAAGTAAATATTGGGTTGCCTCCCAAAAAGTGCTTGTTTTTGTTCGAGTCACGAGCCTGACTCTACCCTTATTTAATAGATAAAGGGGAGGGTTCCCTTACACTTGAGTTCAAGTGTGGGTGATAGTAACGGTACATACCATCATTATGAGAAGGAGCCATACGTTGAGAAATTTGTTGTTGAAGAATAGGCTCTAAACGATGTGCTTCTAGAATTCTACCTCTCTCTACTTTATTTGGCCTATCGAATAAACTAAGTTCTTCTCCTAGAGGAGAAACTTCCTTAGATTCTAATCCCCAATCATCATCAAACATCTCCCAATTTGAAATATCAACACCTGGGGATACACTTTTTCCTAATATACCCGGGTTTAAATCCATAATGTCTCTTAGGGTCATTTATACCTGGGTTATAATAACTATACACACCCTTAGGATGGAAATTTACCACGTGAGGTGAAGGCGGTGTTTGAGTTGTTAAATAATCTACTACCTTCATCCTAGAACTATCCGGACTATGTGGTTTGATGGATGGTTCGGGGCCTATTACGTCTCCTAGACTTACATCTAAGGATGGACTATTGAGTAAAGGTTGAGGCTCCGGTCCATCAAAACTAGAAACTTTCCTAGAACTAAGAGGAGTGTTGTGATTACAATTCACGCCTACTTCCTCTAGTTTTGTTTCGTTCAAAGGTTCTACCTCTATCGGGGTCCCTAAAGTCTTTTCTACTTCTTCCGGGTAAGTCACGGGCGGTGTGTATTCCTTAAATTACGGTAGGGTTTGTGTGGTACTCTCAGGGCTTGTAACCCCTACCTCATTATCCAGCGTACTTAGGCTATCTACATGCTCATCATAATCTAACCATGCCATGCACCTAGGTACCTATACCCTAACCATATCATCCCCAACTATTTGAGCTTTTGGATTTGCTATTGTTTCATCAAAAATAATGCTTGTTGGGTTGCTACATTTTTTATCATATTGGGCACAATCCTCTATGGCATACCATGCTGCTATATCACTAAACTTTCTAAGATCCCCTTCTGCTGTCAAATTGATGATATGCCGGGATAACGAGTCGAGATGTTTAAGAAATATTTCAATTAGGGTCCATATACTAAGGCTATGATTCGGGACTTTTCGGATTACGTCTTTGAAACAAGTCCACGAATCGTAGAGAGATTCATCTTGATGTTGTTGGAACACCAAGAGTTGATTACGGAATAATACATCAAACCTACCTACGCTAGAATAACCATAGCTATTCATTATAATTTACAAATTTACAAATGTTACGAACAAAGGGCACAAAGAAAAAGATAGACTACAAGAAAGCTAATATGCGGAATTAAAGTCTCACTTGAAAGGATTCAAGCGAGTAGAACTAAGTTAAACTATGATCAAAACCTAATTATTTCCCACGCAGCGGTGCCAAAAACTTGATGCGGTTGTCGTAAGGGACTTCTACAAGAAGTTTTACAACTCCCTAGGCAGAGTACCTAACCGTTGTAGTAGTAGTATAGGCAAGACTCGTGGTTGGTTTTAGCTATTAAACTAAATAATAAACTACGCTAATGGTGATAACAATATAATAAAAAGATTGTATTCATTTAATCATGTATTACTCCCTAGATTGCTTCTCCTAGTATTGTTACTTTGTCATACGTGTGATGATCTATGTAATTATTTCCTAAGTCATGAACAGATTACACGAACCCGCCGTCTATTTAATATTCCGTTGAGGCAAAACACAAAGTAAGGTAGTATGAAGACTATTACTCAGCCCCTAAGAGTATATTAAATGCATTTGAAATATATTAAAAGTGGATCAACCATATTAAGGGTAGGGTAGTATGAAGACTGTTACCGATGGTATCCTTTCTACACAATCATGTTTCCCTAGACATATCAACAACAATACAAACAAAAGTTGGTTTTCTAAAGCCTAACATGCATATTCATCACAAGAAGCAACACCACTAAGATCTACATTCTAGGTTTCATACAATCATAAATGAATACAATAAGGAGTTTAGCCAAGCATGTTAAAGGTAAAGCAAGAACAATAAAGTATCAAATAACAAGACATATTGAATGATTAAGATAGTCTTACTTGATTAAAACATGAATTGAAGGAGGTACAATAGGATTTTGAAGCCCTAAAATCATCCTAATAAGTTGTCAAATGAACTAGGGTTTGTCCCCTTTTTTTACTCTAAAGTTACACACCTAAAACCCTAATTTCGGGTTTGTGTATATAGAAAAATCACTGCGACAACGTCGCATTTTAATCGTGACGTCGTCGTGAAGTAGAATATTCTAGATCTTGGGTTGAGTCGTGCGAGCTGACGCCGTCATGTATTCTTGTGACACCATCATGGGGTGAATTTTGACGGCGTCAAGTGCATCTTGTGACGCCGTCTACAGCCTCTAAGAACATAATCCTGAGAAATGTTGGTGTAGGTCCGTAGTCTTGTTCGTTTCTTCTCCAAATGAACCCAAGTCATGTGTATTTCCTCCAAATGCCTTGCAAATGCTAAATTCCTAAAAAAGAACGATTAAGTACCTATTTT
>BQNB010167169.1:0-14032 GCA_026074375.1 Tanacetum coccineum
ACAAATTAAAATAAGCAAATGATAACAACTAAGCACGAAAACAAATAACGGGAAATTAAACTTTAACTAAAAACGCAAAACGGAAACCCTAAACGGCATTTAAAAACCCTAAATTTCTAAAATTAAACCTAAAATGAAATTTTCTTTTTAAATGGACCTCTAAGTCACTAAAAAGTAAGTTTAAAGAAAACTAGAATAAAAACGGAGTTAAAATGAGTGTTAAAACACGAAAAATAAGAACGGGAGCAAATCCCGTTCTTTAAAAATCGAAATTTTGCAAATTAGACCCTATGAAAGCAAAACTAATTTTCCTATGAACTTTATGACAAAAGAAAATTTTCTAAAAAATATTTATATTTTTTTGATTATTTTTCTATTTTTTATGATTTTTTAAAGTTTTTAATGAAAATAAATGCTTAAAAATACTAAACGAACTATAAAAATTCTACAAAAATTACAGAAAATAGCTTATACTAATTAAAAACTAGGAAAAATAAGCCCGAGATCACAGCTTATCAAATAAGCCACGAAATAAGCTGAAATAGCTTAATAAGCTTATTGGGCTAAAATGAATATAAAGAATTAATTGTGCAAGAGTCTTATGAAAAAGACCCAAGGGCACAGCGGTAGGGAGTGTGGTGTGTGTGTTTATAAAAGGGTTGAGGTGTTGAGGTCGGGGGTTCGAGCCTTGCTCACCCCCGATTTCCACTTCCCTTTTTTTTTAAAAAAAAAACTTAAAGAACAAAAGTTGTTAAGCACCTAAAAATAAGCATTTTTAATTAAAGTAACTTTTTATAAAAAGCACTAAATAAGCTGTTAAACAGCTTATAATACGACAGAAAGTACTTAGCTATTTTTTTGGTATTTCTTAAACTAAATAAGCTAGAAACCTTATTAAGCTAAAATTTAAGACTAAATAAGCTAGATTAAGCTAAACCTAAGATAATGAGCTAAATAGAACTAAAAATAAGCAAATAAATAAGCTAGAAAACTAAATAAGTACTTATGCAAGATTAAAAACCAAACAGGCCCTAATAGCTACTTTGAGCTTAAAAATAAGCTAGCAAATAAGCACTTCAAAAGTTGAAACTTGGTATTTCTAACAACTTTGCTTAAATTCTACTAGGAAATGCTTTTCAAAAGAGCTTAAAACAACTAGAGCTTATTAAAAAGAGCTTGTGAAATTGGCTGTTACAGGAATATAGCTTTTGAGAGCTAAAAAGTTATTTTTCACTTAATTGATTGCACACAACTCATTTTAAGCTCATTTTCAAAACAAAAAGCTATTCTAGAAAGCTTAAGATATGTAGAAGCTACTTTTGATAAGCTAATTTAACCAATAACACTAAAAGACTTCTAAATTTAATGATCAAAACAGCAAACTCAGAAACAAGCACTTAAAACTCAAAATCTAATTAAGCTAGAATCATCAATAAGCTAAGACAGAAAGTGAGCTTGTGAAAACTTAACAAACCATATGTAAGCTATTAGTCTAATCCATAAAAACTAACTCTATAAGCTAAAATTTGAAAATTAGAAACTAAGAATATCTTACTACTATTTTTGGCTTTTTAGAAATTTTTGTGAAATTTTAAAGCTAATTTACCCTATCAAATAAGCTACAAATTTTAAAATAAGCTTTAATCCTAGATTACTAATGTGTAAACTAAAATCCTACTTAATTTTAACCATTAAATCCTACTTAAGCTAACTAAATTTTGATCAAAAAGTAAATGCAGTAGGAACTGCAGTTAGACCTTATTTGATGCAATAAGTAGAATTGGTAAAACCAATTTGCAGGTGATCAAGTGGTCAAACCTGCAATACACACTCTAATTGAGTGTGTATGAACACTTAACAGGCAAAAACCAAACTCAAGAGAGCTTGGTTCAAAAATCACTAGCTACTAAAAGAAAGAAAACTCCCCTGGTGCACAGCTTATAAAATCAACCTTAACTTGTTAGATTTTGAAAACTAACTTATGAAAACAACTTTTCTACTGGATTTAAATGATAATGGAACTAACTCAAGCAAATTGCACAACTCAGTTTGACTTTAAGGAGTCAAACACCACTAAACCAAACACTCCTTTATACTAGACAGATTCCATTTAAACTTTAGATTTTAAAATCTAGCTAGCAAAACCTAAATACCAGATATCAAATAGCTTATGACTATTCTAATGAGCTTATATTAATAAGCTAATAAGCAAGAGACACAGATTTAAGAATTATGCTAATTAATTTTTTTGGTTTTTATGATTTATGAAATAATATAAAGCAAAATGAAATCTAAACTGCACAAGCTGAAAACATATAACTAGACATGATCAAATAAGCACAATATGATAATATAAAGCACAAATAAGCAACTAGAAAGCAGATTAAGCAATTGATAAGCAAATAAGCAAAACTACACTAGGTATTTAGAAACAGAAATTGAAATGAAGACTTACAATAAGCTTTAGCTAAACAAAAGCTTAAAAGGCTCAAAGAGCTTGTCTACTAGCTCTGGCTTATTTAAAATAAGCCAGTAAAAGTCCATGGAAGCTCATCCTTTGCTAGCTTCCCTTCCATAAGCTCAAAATCCAATAAGTCAAGGTACTAAACTTATTTTAAGGTATAAGTAGATTAAATGATCAATTGCACTCAATCACAAGCTTAGAGACTTGTGAGAGCTTAATAGAGCTTATCAAACAATACACAAACACTAGAGCTTATTGAGAATCTTATGACATTTTTACTAAAGGAAAACTTGATTTCATTAACTAGAAAATTACAAGATTTAAAAGCTGAATTACATTGACTGAAATTAAAAAGCTAAAGTTTACAACCTAACATTACATAAGCTAAAATTATTTTAAAAGCTAAGCTAAAAACTAGAAAAGAAAGATGCTCTCGTGTGTGAGGATGAAGGGCTTAATATAGCCAGTTGATGAAGCTTCCAGATGCAAATTCAGTTACACGCTCTCTCTTTCTTGGCCCTTTGATCAAATCCAATCATTGGATGCTCTATTTTCACCGTTGGATCACAAGTGTGAGCACACGGATTGCCAACGTGGCAATCCGTGATGTGACACTTGTGTGTTTGTTTTGTGAGTGAAATAGTGTGAAAACTTCATTCCCTTGTGCTTTCTTCACATAGCCGTGATCCTTGCTTGCTTGGGATTGACCAATTAGAGGGCTTGATGATGTAATAACTCTGCCAACGTGTACCATACCACTCTTGAATTGTTGATCCACATGGCCAATTACCATTTGCCCCTTGTTTTTATCCAGTGGTAATTTGAAGAAGATGGATGAATAGTAAAAACATACTCTCGCGCCTTTTTTAAACTGTAAACGTTTAAGGAGGGTGTTTCACTGGCTTATATTTGGGCTTTGACTTCGGGTTATATAAAAAGAAATGGGCCTTGGTTTATTATAGATAACGGGCTTAGGTTATAGTTAACGGGTGTTAACTATAAAAGGTTTTAGCCCATTTAAAGTTAGGGACCAATTTTCGCAATTTTGAGAATTATGAGGGACTGTTTGGTAACTTTGGGATTTTTGTCTTCTTGTGACCTTGACTTTGGTTGACCAAGTTGATTGAAGTTTGACTAGGGTTTGACTTTGATAGCTTCCTCCCGGCTTTTTGCGTTCTCTTCCGTTCCCGTGTCCGTGTTTGTTCGTTTTTGACCGTTTTCTTGTGATTTTTGCTTTATCCGTACCTACACAATCACAAAGATAAAACAAGCAATATACAAGCTTTTTATGCACAGTTTTGGTCTTTTAAGGGTCTATTTTGATATAAAATAGATATGTGTTTTCACACATATCAGTGACGGGCATTCTATTCCTGTTACCAATACGGGCCATGGTATTTTGCCAACTCCCATTAGATCTCTTCACCTAAATAAGTTACTTATTACTCCTTATATTGTCAAAAACTTAATATTTGTTCGTCAGTTTATTCATGACAATAATTTCATTGTTGAATTCGATGCGTTTATTTTTTTTTGTTAAAGATTTCATGATGTGTCAGGTTCTTCTCGGATGTGATAGCACAAGGGATCTTTACCCGGTCACTGCTCCATCTCAGATTCCTCATGCCTTCCTTGTCAGTCAGTACAAGTGGCACCAACGCTTGGGACATCCCAGAAGTGAAGTGCTGCGTCGTTAACGAACCTTAACAATTAAGTGTAGAACCAAGATGCCATAAAAATTAAGACACATATTGATGATGAAAGAAATTAAGAGTTGCTAGTATAAAAAATCTCTAAAAAAATGTCTGAACCTAGTTTGACTAAACATAGGTGTATTTTGTCTTATACTAACAAGGTATGCCCATTCTAGCTTTTGATGTAGCTTTTCAAGGCTTTTTACATATTGTTAGCCCAATTACATTGATAAACATTAATTAATTAACCAACTAAAGCTATGACTTTTGTCTTGTATCTTGAGATGACCCTGAAGCTTCTGTGTTCGTGGTCCATTTTATGTGATCCTAACAATCTCTCAGCCCTAATGAGGTCAAGAAAATTGTTTGAAGCTCCACTCGTGCATTGTCTCATTTTTAGCTCGTTGTTGATGAGATAGATATGATCTGACTTCACTTGTTGTCATGGCTTTGGTAATTCAAAATCTTTAATACGTTTATCATGATCTTCAGATGTACTTGATGTGATTACTTGATCTTGATCTTTGACTTGTTTAAGCTTTGTTCATCTCTGAATTACTTTGTGATCTTCTTTCACTATGACTTTGGTGCCATACGCTGATCATATAGTCTCACTGCTCATATTCTGTTGGAATCTGGGAAAGCTTTTGATGATGGTATCTTTCTTCCCTAATCTCCATAACGATTAGCATTTGAAGAAGATTGATTTTTCAGAGATTATGTGCGAAGCTTTTGTATGTAAACTTTCTTGATTTCATCAGATATGTGAGTAAGGATAGTGAGCAATTGACCTTGCATCGGATACTTTTGAAGTCGTCATTCGCAAGTTATAGAACCATTTTAGACACCAACAAAAATATTTGTTATGTAAAATTCCACTTAATGTGTTCTAGAAAACATTTTGTGAACACACAAAGGTTTTTATATTTTGAATGGGATCAAGTAAGGACTATACTCAATATTCTGATCGGTTTACGTTGAACCTCTGATTCCGTGAGGATCAATGATTACCAGTATTAATTACTTCAACCTTATGACGATAAGATTTTCATTAAAGATCCTTCTTAGACGAGTATTTCCGCACGTGACACGACTAGTGTCCTACTACTACCTAAGATCAGAGTCCCTAATGTTCGCGCGTACACTAACCCAGATGTCTGAAGACTAAACACAACACTATCAGTATATTACTATCGAATGGTAAAGATTGTAGTCAGTACCGTTACTATCTAGCTGACACTACGTATAATTCCTTTTTTTTTCCAAGCGTTTTTTACTTCTTATATACAATTAAGTACCGTATGAAGCCTGTGGCAAAAAATGATTTGAAAAACATTCGATGGACTTAGTAAAATTTGTTTGGGGCACAAACAAAGTTTAAAATATAATGTCTTCTGATGATGTTTTCTAAATATATCCGCGAAAGATATGAAGTGCATTGGGAAATCCAAACTTTACAAGTACTTTATTTATGGAAATCCACTTCATAAGTGGGCGCAGCCGAAGACCAGGCATGAGCATTCAAAAACGAATACCCCTTGTGGTACAACATCTCTTTCCTCTCAGCATTCCATAAGATCACTTCCACAACGAACAAGAAACAAAAATTCTTTGTCATTTAACAAATACGTGGATGAACACAACCTTTGGGTACCTTTACATTTTTTTGATCATATAACACATATCTCCCCCTACACATGTGCGTCGATATTCGATAAAGATGTTAATGCACATTCATGTATATGACTTAGCATTGTTATAATCAATTGAATCATTAATTATCCGTTTTACATGTTATGTCACAATTTTCCTCCCCCGATCAAAAGTATGAAACTTATGAATGGTTTGGATCTAGAATCGGTACTTAAAATGTATCAATCTCCGCCCTCAAAGTATAGGTGGAGGTGGAAATAAGCCACAAATATAAAGTGAGCAATTGAAACAAGACCTTTGTAGAAAAAGCCCTAGACAGGAACGATACTGCAATCTGTCTTGAACTTGTAGTGCGGATTGGTCGGTCAATCTTTCAGCAAATAGAATCAGCAACAGTACGCCATCTCGTTTTTCATTGACCTGCAAAACATTAGTAATACTGTGTGCTCCCCCTCAAACAATTGACCCGTGTCAATGTTATGATTTGGTTATACCCGAACATGTTGATAAAACAGATTTGTTTATTAAGAAAAATGGATCGGGGACTGTAGACAACTTCTGTGTCTGTAAAGAAATAATGCAACTGAAACGTACCACTAAATCTCGTATCAGTACCGGTGTTATAGTCTGAATGAACTAGCAAGCCCAGTTTCTTATTTTTCTTTTTTCTTTTTTTTTATAATATACACAATGATACAATGAGCTTTATCATTTCAAAAATACCACAGATAAACCCTTGGAACCAGCCTTTCGAACACTAAGTTTTGGCAATCGTGGTGAACCTAGAGATCAAAGTAACTTTGAAACCTACACTAACGCTCGGGTAAGTTCTTAAGTCTCAACAATGGGTTTTCCATAATCCTAGTTAAGGACAGTTATCATACAACCGGCAAAATATCGTCCAGTGGGTTTCCAACCGAGAGGCGTAACACCTACCAACAACTTTCATAGTTTGTCCCAAGCTGTCTAGTAGTCGGTTTCACATTATGATTCTTGTTTGCTTTTCCAAACCTGCTTAGTATGTATCACACAACAGTATTGTGGCCTGGGGGTTTTGGTATTCAACAAGACTCTCAAAGAACAATACACAAACTGATTATGGTCAACAACTTTCACTAACCCTAATGTTATATTGTGCTCTCCCCAGCGTTCACCACTTTTATTGGGCAAGATATGATGGTTCCCGATTGTGGCTCTTTAGGCAGAAAGTTTGCAGATTCAGTGGCATGTTTTGTTTCTTGTAGACAAATTCACAGGAACATTAGGCTTCTTGTTTGTTGTGCACTGGTGGTTTCTGGTGGGTCTTTTGAAGTCCTATAGGATCCCTGAAAATACGATGCTTTTTCTTAGGCAACTGGGGTTGGGTTTTACCTCCAGTTTGTCTATTTTTGGAGGTGGAATGTACTTTGAACTGTTGTATGGCAATCCCCTGAAGCATGTCCATTGGTGTTCTCAAGTTTAGAAATGTCCACTACGTTGTTTACCCATGCACTAGGCTTTCCGCTTGGGATTTTCAAGAAGGTAAAAGCCACTACGCTTTCAGTGTACGCCAGTTACGTTATTAGTATTCGCCTTTGACAGTTCATCAACCGTCAGTTGCAGACTCACGATATTCTACCTAAGGGCCATCTAGCTGAATCCAAAGGAGGTAATCGTAATCTTGCAAACTGAATTCCTGTCGATCTAATGCCTTGTCTGGCACAAACAACTAGCCTTCATGGTTACCTACATTCAACACCTTCCTGTATGTTGATCTGAGCAACTAAATTCCTGAGATATTGTCATCTTTCCTTAAGTTGTGTCATAACTTGTTAAAGTTCAAAAATGCATTGAGCACTAGAAGTGTCGTAATGCACTGTTTTGTTTTTGTAAATTAAGTTGTAAACAAACATAATTCTGTTCGAGAAAAGGCAAAAAGTTTGTTCAGATTCAATAAATAGCTGATTCATGTTTTGCGAAATCTCAGCTTCAAGTCAAGAACTTTAGTGTGTTCCCTAATCGCATGCATATCTAAGATCTTCGCACCAGAGGCAATTCGAATAGGTGCACTACAATATCAAAGTAAGCACAATAGGAGCAGATATATTTTTCTAAACAGTCATCAATTAAGCCATCATTTCTGTTTAAAAGATTTTTCTTCTCTATGTCCATGATTCTTGTTTAACAAGAACACATTGTTCATACTCCGCGCTCCAATTCATCAAAATCAATCGTGTTCAAATTCTGTTTACCACTTTGAAAAATGTACATTAGGCAGCTTGTGATATGATTATATTGAAATGAGTCGTAAAATGGCAACCAGATGTTTGTTCAACAAACTGTTTTGCATAATTCATAACACCATTCAGAAACATATTCTTGGTTTTTTTGTTGTTCATTTCTTTTAATGATTACCTTCAAATTTGAGGAAAAACACCGACATTAACTTTTGAAGACTGGCCAGAACTTTGACTGTGAGGTCGACTTTTAATGAACAAAAGGGATACAGGATGTGTGCTTGGTTTACTACTTGACTAGCAATTTCGTATTGGCAGAAAGCCAAATACAAACCCGATGAATCTGCCAGATAGTTCCCTTCTGAGGAAACAGAACATAAGAGGCATTAAGCCTATTCATAGAACCCGTTTCTCTCAACGGTATCTAACATTGCCCTGGTTTTTTCGTTCATCTTTTCATGCTCCAACGTTGTGTACCAAGACAAAATCTTTACTATCCCATATACTAACGGGTGGTATTGGATGCAAAAGGGGTCTCAGCATGCATACAAACATGATTGCGAGTGCCTAGGAATGTCCTTGTGCAAGTCATCGATTTTGGCTTTTCCTTGGTATTCGTTTGTGAAAGCATGGGAATAGGTTTGTGTTGGCAATGTTTAAATTCTGCAACATGTCTCTTGCTAACATTGTTAGCAGTTTTTTAAACAAACTAATTCATCTAGATAACTATCTGCTATTTCCTTTTCTCAATAAATGTCTTTTCCTTTTCAGATTGTAAAAAATGCAATGATTTTTTCTTTACCTGAAAGATGACTCTTTGTAAGCAAATCGTTTCCATTGCACAAGTTCAGCGTTACGCTTATTACGCTGAATCACTAGGCTTGTTCCTGTCTAACTTTGTTTTCAAAGATCAAAGTTTGTCCTTGAAGGTATCTAGACGACAGTATTCCTTGCTTGCATTGCAGAAGCTCATTTTTTATGGTCTCAATTTTCCAAACATTTTTCTGTTAACCTTAGCAATGTCCCGTTCTAGTTAGGGTTTGCAAGTCAGTAAAGATGGGCATTATAGAAACTTTATCAGATGTGTCATGCTAGATACCTCAGTTGGAACATTTTGCTTCGTGTCGAAAGAAGGAGTACTGATGATACAGATCGTATTAGTCATCAATTTCAGTCTCAGCATCGGAGTCCTAAATGATTCTTCCTGTGCATCTCCTAACTCAACTGATAATTCACAATTATCAAACATTTGATTGTCAATGGAGTGTACCCATTGACTGATTGTTGTGTTTGCAACTAAGTGGAAGATCAAGTTGGCCAGTGAAAAGCGACTGCATCATTGGGCCATCATCCATCTGAGTCATATGCATCCTCATGAATGCTATGAAACCTGTGTTATAGAGGTCATGCCAAGCAGGATGATCAAAAGGTGGCGGTGTGATATGCCACATCAGCGAGGAGAATGCTTCAGCTCAACATTACCGTACACACATCTCCTTTCTCTTTATGCTTCCATCAGTAACTCTTTATCTTTGAAGTACTGAGAGTCTAATCTTTCCTCTTAGTTCTTTACACTGCCTAGGCACACATTCCCTTCTCCTCCTGGCAGTTGTATCATATCCCCTACTTTCCTCGGGTACCAAGTATTACCATTATTACCTGGAGCCTTCCTCTGAACCGGTTCATAACAATGTGACCATCATGCTACCGTAGCATGAGATCCGTGAGTTGAGGAAGTCCGAGCTGGTTTTTGGTGGGTGTAAACGCTTTTTTGGAAACCACTTAAGATATACAAACTGAGTCCATAGTTGGCCATCAATGCGTCCATTCGAAGTACTGCGCAGTGGGGTTTAAGGACTAGGAAGTTGAGTGTGATGGAAGAACATTTTCAGTTGTGGTGTGAACTACATAGTGCCATGGATCAACAAAACTTGTAACTGCTCCTGTTTCTTGAAGAGTCCCTATATTGGCATGAGGCACGTAGCTTGAGATGATATAGATCTGAACCTAAGCGTGTGGTTGAGAAAAGTCCAATTTCTGTTTGACATAAGTCACATACTTCCGCAATAAGCCGGAAGTTGTTGACAAAACTGTGTGTTCATCTGATGATTGGAATGTTGAGCTGGGTAATCTTCATATCATTCACAAGCCTTGTGGCGACACTGCACAAAGTATTCATGAATTGAATATCGTTTCAATGGCACGAAAGCTATCGACTCATCAAACAGATCTTCCTTCCTTTGTAGAATAAGTCCTACCTTATCGTGCAGTAGCATCTCCACATAATCCCAATATCTCCTTTGCAATGCTTGTTTGATTTAGGTTGTTGAAGATGTGACTTGGGAAGACCTTGACTAAGAATGATTTCAGCTTGAGTACAGCCATCCCATCAAGTTTGTTTTCCTCTTCACTTAATTCAGAATCAAGTTTCTTCCTCGGCACGGTGTGGGCCACAATAGGTAAATCAGTAGGTGGCGAGGAACAGGTGATCATAGGTGAGGTGTAGGTCCATTCTGGATAGATAATCCATATCAGCTAGCCATTAGGGTTTGCCTCGAATGTACCAGTGTATACACGAATCTCCAATAATCGTATCACTTTCCAACCAACATAGTGAGACGAGTCTATCGCTACCCCTGCATTTGCGATTCATCTTCATTGGATCCCATTTAATTTAAGTATGAATGGAACGGATTCGCAAGAAATGTTGAGATTTGTTTGATGTTTATGTTTTATTTTTTGTGTTGCGTGTTGATTATTGCTGAGTTTGGTTAAGAGAGTCCACATCGTTCGATTCGTCCTTAAGGAGTGTAAAACTCGATTCGTAGTATTCCAAAGAAGTGACTCCAGTTCGATATATCCTTGATTGAGTAAACCGTCGTGTATCGGTATCCTTTGTGAGGAGAAGGCTCTCGGGTTATCTCAGGTTGTCCTTGAGGAATATACACGTGTCGATGGAAAAAGTCCTTAGGCGAAGTATATCACGTTCGGAATTCCTCCAAAGGAATGCTAGTTTACGGATTCTCAAAGATTACTTGCCTTTTATCGAGAGTCTCCTAGATGCGATCCCCACAAGATCACTTGTTCGAATCCACCTCGTTCGATCCCCAAAGACTAACCTCGTTTCGATCCTTAATAGACGAGAACTCGTTCTTAACGTTTGAGTTACGAATCTTCTAGATCGTATCCTTTCGTTCTAGAATCCCGGTCTTGTTCGATGCTTGAAGAATTAAACTCGTTCGATCGTATCTCGTTGAAGCTTGTTCTGCTCCTAAAGGTGGACACGTGTCATGGTTGATATCCTTCTAGTTTTCCCTTCTTTCGTATGGATCCCTCTTGTTTCGCTCCCTTAGTTCAATCCACTAAAAATAAACTCGTTCGAGCCCCTTAAAACAAAAAAATTCGATCCACCTTTTCTTTTGCTATGTTTAACAAGAACAATCAAAAGAGAAACAAACCACTAATATTTTAAACACAAAAAGAGATGTGTTTATGAATATCATGAAACACAGAACCATACTATGAACCAAAAAATCCAAACAAACAATATAACAAAAACAATAAAAAAACTCTAAAACCCCCTTTTATTTCGAAATCAAAGTAAAAAAAAAAAAAACACAAAACAAATCTAATACTATAAATCTTTGTAGGCTCTGATACAATTGGTAGGGTTCCATGATCATACATAAAAACGAATCCTTAACTACTTAAGTTGTAGAATCAAGATGCATAAAAATAAGACTTGTATTGAAATTGAAAGAACTTAAGAGTTGCTAGGTAACAAAAAAAAAATCTCTAAAAAAAGTTGTCTCTAATGTCTAACCTAATTTTGACTAAACTAGGTGTATTTATACTAACAAGGTTTTGCCCATTCTAGGCTTTTGATGGGCTTTTCAGGCTTTTTCTTTGTTAGCCCAATTATATTGATAAACATTAATTAATTAACCAACTAACGAGCTAGACTTTTGTCTTGTATCTTCGAGTGACCGAAGCTTCTTTGTTCGGGTCCATTTATGTGATCCTAACAGACATCCCAGAAGTGAAGTGCTACGTCGTCTTGTCTCTCAAAATTTTATCTCATGTAATAAAGAGAAGCCTCCGGCCCTTTGCCATACTTGTCAGCTTGGCAAACACGTGAGGCTTCCGTTTGCTAGTTTCAATATTATGGTTACTTTTTATTTTAACATTATTCACTCAGATGTGTGGACTTCACCCATTCCGAGTCTTTCAGACTTTAAATATTATGTCTTGTTTTTAGATCATTATTCTCATTTTGTTTGGGTTTATCCTTTGGTTAATAAATCTGATGTTATGTCCAAATTCATTTTATTTCGTAATTATGTTCGCACTCAATTTAAGTGTGAAATCAAGTCATTCTAATGTGATCATGATGGTGAATTCGACAGTTGTCGCCTACATGCCCTTATTTTCTCAATATGGAATTCAGTTCCACTTTTCGTGTCCACAAACCTCTCAATAGAATGAGAAGTCTGAACGAATGATTCATACAATTAATAACCTCATTCTCACCCTCCTTTTTTCAGCAAACCTTCCACTAACATTTTGGGTCGAAGCTCTTAATATGGCCACACACTTACTAAATATCTTGCCTTCAACTGCTATTGCTAATCATGTTAATACAAATAATGTCTAAAACATTATTTATATTTTTCGACCTCTTAACGTTTTGATAATAACAAAATGTAAAAACGTTTACGATAAAATTAAACGCTTACAAATTATTAATCGTAAAATTCCATTTCTAAGATTAGTAATCACTTAAGGTATGAACAAACAAATCATTAAGCATTATTAGTGATCAAGAAAATATTTTTCTCTTATCCATTACATTTTTACAAAAGAATTTCATAAAATTAATTATACAAAATATTTTCTAATTAAAAGAAAAGTTTTATAAAAAACTTAAAATTTGGAATTTAAATTTTCTCCCAAAAATGGAAGGTTCCATACCAAATACAACATTCCCCACAAAAAGACAAAAAAGGGTGCTTGGTCTACTGGGCGGCCCCCTATATATCTGGGACCGCCGGGACCGCCCCCAAGTGACTGTTGGATTTTCCTGCCTATAAATACTACTCCATTCCTTGCAGGAAATCAGACCTCTTTGCACGAAATTTTCAGATAACTTTCTCTCTTTAAAAAATCTTCTTTCTCTTTCTAAATCTCTTGATCACGAACATTCTTAGATCTTGTTTCAAGTGATCTAATCTCTTCTTCTCATCTCTTCCCTCTCATTCAAGTGCAAGAGAAGAACATTCGTATTCGCCAAGAAACAAATTGTTATTTAGTTATCTCTCCTCTTTTCTTCTAAGTACCAAATCTCTATTGTAATTATCTTGTGTATTTTTGTTATTTGGATTGTGTGTAAATCTGATAGTGTAGATCTAGTGATTGTGTATTGATTGTGAAGTGGTAGATTGGTTCTAGGAAAGATTAGGACTCGACATTTTGCTTAGTGTCAGAAAATAACTTAAGTGACGTGTAAATGGTTTTCTCCGCCTAAAGGGAGCTTGTTGACATAGTGAAATCTCGAGTAGGATACTCGAGGAGTGGAGTAGGGCGAAGAGGTGCTTTGTAGCTGAACCACTATAAAATCTTGGCATCTTGGTTTGATTGTTCTTTTCCTTATCTCTACATATTATTGTCATTGTTATTTAGCTTTAGTTTAGATTGTTATATTGTTTGTTCATATTGTGAATTGGTTAAACATACAACTCGAATCTAAATATTTTAAAGGCTAACTTTTAAAAGGAAAACGAACTTGTAAACTATTCAACCTCCCCCCCCCCCTTCTAGTTTTCACAATTGGTATCAAAGCCAGGTTACTCAAGATTTTTAAAATATATTGTATTTTAAAGCTTGGATCAATCTATAGATTCCGACAAATATCTAGAAGAGCAATCTATGCAAAGACCACCACTTTTTGAAAGTGATAGTTTTATTTATCGGAAAAATAGATTCGAGGCATATGTTAAATCAAAAGA
>BQNB010167170.1:0-14032 GCA_026074375.1 Tanacetum coccineum
GACTCCAGAATGCATACAACCATAAGTAACAAGAAATTAAACGTATATATACAATTAAGTTTCTTACACTACTACACAAACTGCTTTTACCCACATATTTTTTCCACGGAAAAAATACAGTCTGAAATTTCACATGAAATACCCACAAGTTACACACCAAATTGTTGATAAAATTTCGGTGGGAAATATGTCGTAAATTTCCCATGGATTTTCCACTATTTACACACTAAATTGTTGACCAAATTTTCGTGCGAAATCCGATGCAAATTTCCCACAGATTTATGACAATATTCATACTAATCTTGTTGATTAGACATTCGTGGGAAATTTTACACATATCAGCCACGGCCAAAATTATGTGGCAGATTTTATCTATATTAATCACGGATTTCACATGATATTATTTGACAAAATAACTATTTTAATCGTTCGTAGGAAATCCATGGGTAACCAGCCGTGTATTACCCACAAATTTTCCACAAATGTTGCTTTTGTGTTAACCGTAGGAAATATGTGGGTAAATACTGACAGATTTCCCAGAAAACTAGTGAGTTTATGTTTCCTTGGAACAAACTATGTATACGTGTGAATATTTACACGTGTATGTTCCGCCTGTGCGTTTATGATATTAATTGTATCTATAGATGTTTTGTATGTAGGTATGCGGACGTGTATATGCGTGAACGTGTAACCATATCAAAAAAGTAAAAGAAAACGATTATGATTATATATGTGGGAAAGTCGTGGGTAATTTCCCACATATGACCTACCAATATGATAAATCCATGGGAAATACATGTGTAAATACCCACGCATTTCCCACAAAATGATCGTTTTTACGTTTTTGTATACTTACACATTCCGACATGACTTAGTATGTCTTCATATGTGTTTTTAATTTCATATTATATGTTTTTGTTTATTAACGTAACTATTTATGTGAGTGCCGCAAGTGTATGTGTAAGTTTAGGTATAACCTTTATGTGGAACAAACCATTGTATATGTGTGGATATATACATGTGTATGTTCCGCATGTCCGTTTATGACATTCATGTATCTATAGATGTTTTGTATGTAGGTATACAGACGTGCATATGCGTGAACGACTAACTATATCAAAAAAGTAAAAGAAAACGATTATGTTTGTGGGAAAGTCGTGGTTAATTTCCCATAGATTATTTACCAATATGATAAATTCGTGGGAAATACGTGTGTAAATACCCACAGATTTCCTACAAAAAAGATCGTTTTTACGTTTTTGTATGCTTACACATTCCGACATGACTTAGCATGTCTTCATATATATTTTTATTTTCATATAATATGTTTTTGTTTATTAATGTAACTATTTATGTGAGTGTCGCAAGTGTATGTGTAACTTTAAGTATAACCTTTATGTGGAACAAACCATTGTATATGTGTGGATATGTACACGTGTATGTTCCACATGTTCGTTTATGACATTTATTGTATTTGTAGATGTTTTGTATGTAGGTATACGGACGTGTATATGCGTGAACACGTAACTATATCAAAAAAGTAAAAGAAAACGATTATGATTATGTTTGTGGGAAAGTCGTGGGTAATTTCCCATATATTACCTACCAATATGATAAATCCGTGAGAAATACGTGTGTAAATACCCACGGATTTCCCAAAAAAGTGATCGTTTTTACGTTTTTGTATACTTACACATTCCGACATGACTTAGTATGTCTTCATATGTGTTTTTAGTTTCATATTATATGTTTTTGTTTATTAACGTAAGTATTTATTTGAGTGTCGCAAGTGTATGTGTAAGTTTCGGTATAACCTTTATGTGGAACAAACCATTGTATATGTGTGGATATGTACACGTGTATGTTCCCCATGTCCGTTTATGACATTCATTGTATCTATAGATGTTTTGTATGTAGGTATACGAACGTGTATATGCGTGAACGCGTAATTATATCAAAAAAGTAAAAGAAAATGATCATGTCCGTGGGAAAGTCGTGGGTAATTTCCCACAGATTACCTACCAATATGATAAATCCGTGGGAAATACGTGTGTATCACCCACGAATTTCCCACAAAAATTATCGTTTTTACGTTTTTGTATATATACACATTCTGACATGACTTAGCATGTCTTCATATGTGTTTTTAGTTTCATGTTATATGTTTTTTTTATTAACGTAACTATTTACGTCTACATTTACATAGTATGTCTTTATATGCTTCTAATATGTTTCAATATTAAAATTAATCTTAACGTTATGTGATTTTCTTGTCCTCTCATACTTATATGTGATTTATTACATAGTATGTCCCGCATCAAAATATAGAAACTAATTGACCCATTTTTAGATTATTTTAATAAATAATTTCACAATAATGTAATTCTTCTATAAACATATAGGGGTGAGCATAAAAACCGAATAAACTGAAAATCAAAACTGAACCGAACCGAGCTACAAATTTGGTTTTCGGGTGGGATATGGGTTTGGCAATAAGAACTGAAAACCGAACCGGAAACCGAATTTATATAAATATATATTTTTTTATATATTCATGTATAAAAAAAATACCATCAAAATTTTATCCTATTATAAAAAAACATTTTTTATACGTGAAATATTTTTTATGGTAAATATCTATGTAATTATTTTTTTATAATTTCGGTGTTCGGTTCTGTTTTCAAGTTGACCCAAAAAAAATCGGTTTTTGGTTCGGTTCGGTTGAATTCTAGTTCGGTTCATTTCGGTTTTCGGGTTAACCAAAAAAAATTTTAACGGAACTAACCGAACCGAGTTAACCGAACTACCCGATAACCGAAAACCAAATAAGACCGTTGTCAAAACACTAAACTAGGCCCAAACAATAAGTAACCTTAACCTAAACAATATATATATACTTCCTTTTAATTTTAACCCTAATTTCATTCACAATATTTTGTCCAAGCAGCCACACCTCTGAAAAAAATTGCAGCCACCACAACCTAACACTTCTTCCTTGGTTCATCTACTTCACAACTGAATATCATGAAACATAGATCCACTCTTTCACGTCTTCCAACAATCAATTCCATATGAAATAACCATTAATAAATTCCGTGGTTCTTGCAAGTAGTTATGGTCCTCGGCTTCAAGATCCCGTAATGAGGTAGCAGGTAGGTTTATATTTCGTTGTTTATTTGATTGTAGTTGTTGAAGACTGATGTTGTTCGGAGATGGGATTAGGAGTGGTTGGTGTTGTTCTTGAGCTCGTCACTAACATTCTCGAAAAGTCAACATTAGCAATGAAGTATTGGAATCTAATTGAGTGGTTGAAGAATCAAGTAGCTTTGTAGAAAAGTTCTTAGTTTATCTTGTAATTATTTGTTGATGCAAAAGTTAGGCTGGATCTGATTTGGCCCGAATAGGTAGTTATTCGGGCTGAGGAACCTTATTCTTGCACCAAGTGAATTTCGTTGAGGACCCCTGCACAAGGAATAAAGAACACGCGTTAACCTTATCGTGGGAGCGGATCCCACGATTAGCCTCCGGCGTGAGAGTAAGTATATGGTTTTTGGAGAGTAATCAAGTATGATTAGGGTTTTTTAGTGATACCTCATTGATGATGATTGTTGATCCTTTTATAGGCCTCTTGCTCATTAGGGTTTCCCCATAATTCGGCCTAAGCCTTATCCGACAAAACCGGGATTTGACATTATCTTGACCTATTTAAACTAACAGAATATATCCCCTACTTAATTTAGGGTTATCCGTCCCTGAAATAGCGCATAAATCAGTTGTATGCAGAATACAACCGTTGGAGACCGTGCCATGAAAGCCGCGTTCCGGACAGGTGTCCATAACCGCGACCGTGACACACTAGCGGGTCCGCGACCCGTGACCGCGACACAGGTTAAGCCCACAAAGAAGTATGGGGCCGTGCCCGGTCCGTACTATACGTCATCATGTCCCCCCAGTCTAGTAGGCATGGTCGTGGCCAAGAGGTCGCGGCTACTAGACTAAAGGTGAACAGAACGCGCCTTTTTTGCTTAGCAGTACTTTGACCTTTTGCTTACCAGTACTTTGACCGATTGACTTGATTTTCCCAACAAGGATGGGACGTGTGGGCCCAGAGCTATTTGAACTTCCCTAAATCCTAACCTTTCAAAAAAAAGTAGGTGACACGCGTCAATCATCCAAATAGGCACGAATATCAAGGCTGCGGTATAAGTAGGTCAAGCAATCACTGTTGAATCTTCCACAGTTATCTAATAATTCTGCCAATTTCGCAAACACGTCCGCACAAGATCTTAAATCCTCGGATTCTCGTTATCACAGGTTAGTACCCCATGCCTTTATAGCAAACTAGGGAAAAATGGGTAGGGACACCATACAACTCGTGGACGCTGTGTCAACCATATCTCAAGAGTATCTTTTAGAGTTTTCATCAGAATACTTCATACCGGAAAACTTACACCCCGAGCTGCCTGGTCCCGGAGATCACATCGTTGATTTCCCAGAGGGAAAATAGGCGTTTATACAAAAAAAATTGAGTTTGCAAACTTTCGCATCCCCATCTCGCAATTTCTCTTCGACATCCTCGAATACTACCAAATCCACCTTTCGCAACTATCAGTGATAGGTGCAGCGAAAGTTAGCCATTTCGAGATCAACTGCCGGGTACTAAATATAATTCCAACCGTGAACCTATTCTGTGTCTTCTATGTGCCGTCGTATAATTCAGGGTGGATGTATTTTAGCAAGAGACCAGGAAAAAATACCCCACAATGCTATACTTAACCACTCGATTCCTTAAAAAATTGGAACAACCGCTTCTTTTGGGTGGACGAAAAGGTGTTCCCCACCGTTGTGGCCTGGCGGACGGCTGCTACAAAAGATGATAAGCCACAGGCCAATGCTTACTCCGTGGTGGATGTAGTGACACTTGATACGCACCGTACCCCATTCCAAAAACAACCGGAGGAGCTTTTATGTCTAGTGGGGTTAAGCTAGAACTTCTTCTTACACGACGATGAGTACCCCATATTTCTAAATAACAATGACAAGGGTGGGTGTTGAATTATTTTTCTTGTCTCCCACATATATAAACGTCCATATACGCTAACATTTACGTGTATGTTTTGCAAAAATGGATTTGTTCAATCTTATCAAAGTCCCAAACCCCACCAAAGTCAAGATCGAGACCCGCCAATGAACTGCTCATGAGGTGCCACTACTGACAGCCACCGCGAGCCGCGTGATCCAAATGGTGGATGTGACTGAGCTCTCCACATCTTCGAGGACACCCTCCATCGTGGAGAGGTCCCCACTAGACTTTTCAAATGAGGATGCACCCCCGCCATTAACATAGGGTGTTAATGTTGGGGTTCATGGTTTGGCTGCGGCGGAACAAGAGATCCTCATGACAGATGATACAGGGGCCACGGAGGCTACTGTAGAACCCAATCTTAAAAAAGAAGTAATTTCCATAGGGCTGACCATTAAGAAGAGACACCGACAGAGAGATGCGGGTGAGGAGGGGTCCAAAGCCCCAGCCAAGGTGTTAAGGAAAGACCATGATGCCGCCCGTGCTGAGCACAGCGCCCACGGGGGAAAATCGCTGGCAGAGATGAGTGTAGACACAGAGCTTGCAATCCACGTTCAAGAGACACAGGAGCCTCCCATCGCAACGCAAATTGTCAACGACCCGGATCCACTTTCGTATGCTAAGCCGCGGTCCCAGCAAGATGTCACACAGTAAGTAACTTGCACCCTAATCGTCACTTAGTAGTTGCATTTTTGACATTATTATTATTTTCAAGTACAGTTATGCTGATAACCTAATTTCATCGTTCCGTGGATGCAGGTCTTCCACGGAGAAAGGAGTCACGGGAAACCAAGACTCTGAGAGATCTACACCTTCTCCTCCTATAACTGTGTCACCAGGAAGCATCTACCAACAGGGGTGGGGCATGCTAAATAGCTGCCGCCTAGACACCCCCGAGGCCTGCCAGGATGTGGTGGATCACATAGCGCCACCGGGGAATTTCTCAGAGCTGCGCCACTTACCTAATGATGAATTTTTGAGTCAATACAACATAAACCTGGCGAGGCAAGTGGCTATAGGCTCCCAACTGAGGTTGAGATTCGAGCAGGAGGTGAAACTTTTGATGAAATCTGTGGCCCAGGTAGCATGCCGTGACCAGAGGATAGAGACTAGGGATAAACATATAAAAGATTTAGAGGCTCAACTTGAAGCTGAGATTAATATGAAAAAAGCCGTTGAAGTCTAGAACTCAGAAGTGACCAAGGAACTAGAGGATCTTCGAATGCGCTTTTCGGGCCTTGAAGTTGGTAATGCCCAATTATCCCAGCAGGTATCCGTGCTACAAGCTCAAGTAGGGGGAGAAAATAGGATCATGGTTGTGTTTGAGGAGTTCAAGAATCATGAGGATGAGCGCGTGAATGCTCGGTGTGCAGAAATGGATGCACGGTTGGACGCACTGAGCGTTGATTTTGATGAGGAGCTGTACCCGCACATGTTGACAGCAATTGCCGGTCGTCGGTGGGTAATTAGGCACGGATTGCGCCTAGCTGTCATGAAATGTGCCGAGTCCACAGAATTAAGGCAAGCTTTTGCCAATGTTGTGTCCGCGGGGATAGCCAAGGGTATGAGTGAAGGGTTGAAATATGGCGTGGAGCATGGGAAAGCTGGTTTGGAGTTGACAGCCGTGGAGGCGTACGACCCTGAGGCCGACAATAAATACGTCGCTGCCCTCCATAATTTGAAAGACTTGAACTATCCTTTAATCGACGAGTTGGAGCAATTGAAGGATGCGCCTCTGGACGTCATCATGGCCTCCTTATATTTAGATAGCGACACTGGTGAGGATGCTCCTCAGTCTATCCGCGACCTCCGCCCAAGCTCTTCCCAGCTCAAGATTCCCGTGTATCCGGAGGTACGTAACCCCAGGAACCCTTGGGCTTGTAAAGATGAAATTCTCCTGGAAGACGCCATTGCGGCAAACATAAGCCGTGCCGAGAAGAAGAAGAAAAGCAGGGTGGTATGCCGTACCCATGGGGTCGGCTCAGCCCACCATGCTAGGTCTGATGGCATTCCGGTGTCGGTACCCACCGTAGCTCCTCAAGGCTTACAAATCTTGCTAGCGGATGCTGCTACTCAGACCGAAGACGAGGAATCTCCACGGCTTCTTAGGTCTAAGTCCTTACCAGCTTTGTTTACCTTAGATTTGCCATAGTACCGCCTGTGGTACTTTAGACAATTTTGTTTTCTTTTTTGGTATGTAATATGTACACGGATGTCCGTGATTAACAATAGTTGTAATTTACCAACACTTTATATATATATATATATAATCCTAAGGTTATCTAAAACTCTTTATAACTTTTACAATATCCATTTTAAGCATCTATAGTTCTATTAGCAAAATCACCATTAGGATGTTTTAAATATGTAAAACATTATTTTTACTTGTGATTATGATTTTGTTACATTATTTTAAGTATGTGGTTGTAATTATCAGTAATTAAAAGGAAGTATAAGTATTATACCATGGTGGTTTAAGTGTATAAAAGAGTATGAATACAACAAGTAGTATAAGTTACTAATACAAGTTGATGAGTTTAAAAGTTTGTTAAGGACTTGTTAACCATGGACTCTTGGACATATGATGACACTAAAATTATGTAAACATGAGATAATATAAGACTTTATGTTATGGAGGACTTATACCAAGTGATTAAATAAAAATTTACAGAATTCAAGTTTAAAACCTATTTTTACAATATATGCAAAAGGGGGCTGTTTAATTCGATTTTAAGGCCATGGATTATATAGATTATAAAAATAAACGTATCATTACAATTCAAGCATAAAAGAACTCGGAAAATCGATTAAACGAAGAAGATACCTAATTAACGAGTTTCGATAATTAAGAATTTTTATAAAAATTACTGTTCATCAGAGGTGATTTATTTTTGAAAACATCAAAATAAATAGAACTTTAATTACGAGAACGACTCTAAAGAATCGCTATAAAAAAACAGAGCTATAACGAATGAATACGCCATTTACAGGGTTTTTACGATTTCTAAAGTTATAAAAATAATTTATAATTTTGTAGAACAGTGAAAATCACTGTTCATCAAAAGGGACTAAAATATAAAAATGTCAAATATTGATAACTCATTTTAAAACGAAAGTGTAACATTAAGAAACTTAAGAAACAGGCTTAAAACGAGAAGTTACGCACTAATTTCTAACTTTAAGCAACTATTTCCGAGATGAATAGTGTTGGGTTCGACATTAATAAAAAAAATTTGCGAAACATTTTGGAAATACTTAAATAATATTTATATTTGTTTTAAACTTTATAAATATTATTTTACAAAGGCGATTGAACTAAGTTATGCGATTATACGAGCTTAAATACATGGCATTTATTTATCAAATGCGATTTAATCATTATTTCACAAACACGATTAGATGGTGATGTAGCTATATAGAATTATATACGGCATTAGTTATTCATAGTACTTAGTACTTATTCGACCGATATCTACTTAGGTTGCTTTCGGATATTTCCGTGACGCGTTTATTCATTCACTCGACTTATTCTTCACTTCACTTCTGAGGTGAGTTCATAGCCTCGCATTTCAATCTTTTGAATGTTTTATAAACCCGCGAGGGGGATACATGCTTGTTTACAAACTCTTTTACATACTCGTTTATTTTATAACAATGTGATTACTTTTCAAAGACTTAGTGAGTTCATAGCCCCATTTCTATCTACTTGTTTACAAACTACTAACGGGTGGAATTACTTGCTTGTTTTATACGGACACATTTTTTTAAAACAGTATGCTATTTGTGATCAGATATTGTCCTAAGACCCTGCCAACTCAGTCCTCCTTTTATCATGAACCGTGAGTTGCTATATTAGTAAGCGCGAGTGTTGTGAATAGATCTATCGGGACTGACAATCCCCACCTTTCTTTGGGGTCACAGGTTGACTCATGGTGCATTTAACATTTGTATAATACGTTGGTTGTTTGGCATCATCCTATTTAACGACGGGACAAATAATACGATTACTTATTACGTGTTAAGTTTCTGGTGTCATGACTTAGTAAAATAATACAAGGTGTTGGACTTAGATAGATTTTTTGTTGCTTCTCTTGTCTACCATACCTATTTAGACTATGAAATACGTACAGGTCTGCTATTGATTTGTTTGGACTTGAAATACGTACATAGTCCACCATTAACTAATCTTGTGGTCCACTTTTAAATACTACTTGATTTACTGAATTACTACTTGGATTTCGGATGGATTTCGGAAATAACACTTTTAAATGTTGTAACGCTACTTTTCTTCTGAAATATTACCTTAATTAATTTCACATTGCTTTACTTAAACCTAGAATTCACCAACATTATTGTTGACGTTTTAACATGTATTTTTTCAGGGTATCATTTTGCTAGATGGAGCTTAGAGCATTCGAGTCGCCGAATATATATTTTTTGAAGGCTTAAATAACGTTTAGTACCTATTTACAAACTTTTCTGACAAAGTTTTCTAATACATTATAAATTGGCACATAGTTAACTCTGACATTTTACTAAATTAATATGACATTTTATTAAACGTCTCTTTGAGTCCGTTTTCTCGTTGTAACTTGACTTTTGCCTTGCCTTGAAGTCGCACCCCAATGTTACTATTCCGCTGCCGTCCGATTTTGGGGGTGTGACAGATGGTATCAGAGCTGAAGTCATAGAGAACTAGGTCGTTTTCAAAACCTAGACTATGACCATGTTTTTCAAAATATAGAGTCTTTCCTTGTTTTATCCGATATCCGCGCGCGCTTGCTCCCAGGTAACTTATATGCTCTCTTTTGCATCCCTACTACTATTACATGGATAATGAGTATTTAATACTAGACTATGATTTCGTTCTCTTACATCTATCATATGACGTCTTACTATTTACCTTATATCGGTCTGTTATATAAATATTGATCACTCTGATTTTCGTGTACTTCCTGATTTCTCATTTACTCCCTTGGGCGTCAATACTGGTATTATATAAGGATACCTATACTTATGGGCTAATTTCTTCTTGATCTCTTACGATTAACTTCAACCATTTACGCGACTTTACTTTATTCCCTTTTGATGATATCGAAATTTGGCATAGTTTGTAAATTCCACTAGTTATTTTACCATTCGACTCCGAGTTGGAACACTCTTCTTATGCTTTTGAATCGCATATTTTGTTTAGTAATCCGTCGTTTTGAAGTCTTCCAGTTGATTGGAGTACGACAATTAACTTGTCACCTCATACGTGTCACCTTGGAGAACCTACCTTTAGAACACGACTCTTTACGTTTATTTTGATTGATTGAATAATTCTTTACGTTCATTCTCTTTGACTACTTCTGCGTTTGTTCGGATATTCTTTATACTTGTTACGACCTATCGCTTTACAAACAATCTCGATGTCAACCTATAAACCATTTTGTTGTCACCCTATGAGCTACTTCACGTTCACTTTATTGACTATTTCATTACGTTATAAAACTATTTGATACCATTTCGTACACCACACTATTTTGACGAAAATGAGCATTTCATCGTTGGCCCTCAAATATACATAGCCTAATCACCTATGTATATTTGGTGCATAGACTGATTACCTATGCATTCAGGAAGAACCATGCCATGCTGAGAGTAGTCACCTTAAATTTTATCGAATTCAATTTTCCACTTATATTTCCGCATCTCTTCTCTAAACCCGTACCTTCTTCAAGTGCCGCGACTTGAGCCTTGAGGACAAGGCTCTTCTAACCGGAGGAGACTGTAACATTCCGTATTTTCAGGTCATTTACGACGCTATTTAATCCACTATTTATTTCTATTCTCGCACGCGTTTACTTTTAATTTTAATAGTTAAGTTAAATCGCGTAAGTTAAAAATTATCGTTTAGCGTAAACGGACACCAAACGAATTAAAGTTTTTGTCAAGCAAGCAATATATTATTTTTACAAAAGTAATAATCAACTTTTTATATTTTATTTTTGTTGGTTACGTAAAACGTTTACGTTTCGCAATTAAATACATTTAGGTATGCCCGGAAACACCAAAACATTTCCACGCTTCAACAAATACCCACTTTTATACCCAATACCAAAAATTTTAAAATATCATCACCTATATCAATATAGGGCCGGATATGGATGCAAACATATGAGATAATATCTTAAAAATCTTGCAAAAATCTTCTAAAAGTCTTGTACAACATATAGCTAATTAAAACATGATGTTGTGAATAATGTTTGCTTATTTTTCTTCCTTATTTCCCTCGTCATGTCTATTATGTATGGATTGGGGTCCTCTCATTTTCATCTCTCTCATGTTCTTCTCAAGTTCATATGTTGTGAGAGTGGGTAAATTAATTTGTCACATATTTTATTTATTGTGACCCTACTATTTTATTTACTTTTATCTCATTGGTTCAACATGACAAAACATTAGACACAAACATTAGAGAATCCCAATCCATTATGTATCTAATCTTGATCTCAACCAAGTCCTTGGAGTATATAAGCTAGCAACTAGAGATAATGCACATACACATTCCATTTCATAAGGTGAAAACAACCCTTTTTCTCTCTTTGGTGCTTCCATACCCACGACTCACCCTCAAAACCCTTACACAATCTATAAAATTTTATTTAACACATTCACAAGTGATCTTACATCATATCTAAGGCATACCATGGAGGTTTAAAGGCTTGGTTAAGCCTTTACAAGGATTAAAGCAAGGAAAAGAAAGCTAGGGTTTCTTTGAAAAGTTAAGGTTTTCTAAGTGGTGCAAGCTTTGGTTTATCATCTAAACTAGGGTTTAGATTTTGTTGGTTATCATAATTTCATGTATAACACGGCAAAAGAAATATAGAAAACTTTGTTTAATACACGTCCACACAGGTAATAATCAAGTCTCAGATAATAAGAACCACCTTTCGTTCAACCATATGGAAACAATTCGTAATTTCCGAAGTACGAAACTATAGATATGCTTTTGCTAGATTTAACACCATATTATACAAGTCTAAAAGCTCTGATGAAGGTTATTCTAAGCAAGAACTATGTTAGAAAAATTCTTATCCTCTACATCCTAATGGAGAGCAAAAAATGGACACGGCGATTGAAGAGTCGAAAGAACTTAAACGTCACTATATCTTGATGAACTTATCGGAACCTCAAAGTTTACGAAATGATCAACAAGAGGAATCCGAAATAAGACAAAAGCAAAAGTTGAAAGGAAATCTCTTGCTTTAAAGGCTAAGAAAGAATCTAGTGATGAAGAGTGTTCGACTTCCGAAAGTGAAGACAAATAGTACGCCATGGCGGTAAGAGACTTCAAGAAGAGGTAGATTCGTAAGACAACCTCGAAACGACAAAAAGACGTTCCAAAGAAGCCGTGATGATAAGAACGGTAACAGTGATAGAAAATGCTTTAGATGCAGTGACCCGAATCATCTTATTGGTGAATTTCCAAAACAAACGAAAGACAAGAACCAAAGAGCCTTTGTCGGAGGTTCTTGGAGTGATAGCGGTGAAGAAGACGATGAGAAGGTCAAAAACGAAACGTGTCTTGTAGCTCAAGCATCAAGTGAGGTATGTTCTGAATCCTCTTACTTTAGTAATGAGAACTCATCAATAGATGATTTGGTGTTAGATAATGAATATGATAAATTATGCAAAATGATTCTAAAGATAATCACTAAAAACAAAAGATTAAAAGCTACTAGAAATAGTCTAGAAAACGAGCTTAGTGAACTAACAGATAAATTGTCCACACTCGAGAAAAACAAGAGAGTTGATCTCGAATGTGTAAAATGTCATATGCTTAAAATTGAGAATGAAAAACTCAAAGAGGAAGTCACTAGATTAAATAAATTTAAAAAGAGTACACATTGTCTAAATGAATTGTTAAGTAATCAAAAACCCTTCGGTGATAAATTAGGTTTAGGGTTTAATTCACTTGAAGCTTCATCTAGTGGAACTAAGAAAATAAAATTTGTGAAAGCTAAAAAAAGCGTCCTCTGATGGAGGTCCCATAAATATGGGCGGCCCTCAAAGCAATTATGGGACCGCCACCAGTTGGTACACCTAGATCTGAGAAAAGTGTGTCCTTTCAAAAATCTATTTTAGGTCCTAGACCAAAACACATAATAGTAAACAACGTCAAAGTTCTCGTTGCTAGTGATAATGAAGTCAAACAATTTTATAAACCATTGTCAAAACCCGAAGTTGGATTTTTAAATCCAAAATTTAGATAAAAAACTCCACCACCTAGAAGAGTCAATAATAATTACTCTCGTGCTAAAACACCACAACCAAAAAGGAACGATGGTCGACAAAACCAACCTCATGGCTTTCCCGTAACTTGGAACAACTTATCACGTCAAAGTTACACGCCATGGGAGATGTGTTCTCCATTTCCACATCCCAACCAATTGCATCAAATGCAAGGGATGTTTAGCACTAACAACTTTGGACCCACGAGATATTGGGGACCAAAGGTTTGAGTTATTGTCCTATATAAATAGATATGCCTGATGAGGTGTCATTTTATACACTTTTTTGGGGTCGTTTAACCCCCTAAATCGTGCATTTATGCCCAAAATAGATACTTAATCGTTCCTTTTCAGGTATTTCGTATTTGGAAGGCATTTAGAGGAAATACACATGACTTGGGCTCATTTAGAGAAGAAACGGACAAGACTACAGACCTACACCAACATCTCTTAAGATAATGTTCTCAGCAGCTAGAGACAGCGTCACAAATTCAACATGACGCCGTCACAACGAAGACCATGACGACGTCACACATTCTATGATGGCATAAGAGCACACGACCCAACCCATTATCTAGAATATTCTCTTTCATGATGGCGTCACAATTAAAATGCGACGCCATCACAGTGATATTCCTATATATTTAAACCCGAATTTTAGGTTTTGAGTGTG
>BQNB010167172.1:0-14031 GCA_026074375.1 Tanacetum coccineum
GTTTTGTTCTAAAGGATCATCAAGTTCAGTCTCTGGAACTTTATCCACATCGTCAGCATCATCAAAGTTGAACGCACCATGGCTATTTGCAGTGTCTCCTTTAGACCCTTCTTCAGATTCATCATCATCATCAAATTCATCAGCGAATTCAGGAACCCATCCAGGGATTTCTTTAGCGCGTAATACAAAAACCTTACCTCGGAAGATAACTTTAAAGTTCTCATAAATATTATTTCCAAGTTTTGAATAGATGCATAATCTTTTCGTATAAAAACCATCTTCTTCCTGATCTTCGGTGTCAAGAATCTCTCCCCACTTACTAGCAATCTTTTTAAAGGTATTTTTAGACCAAAGTTTAAATGGGACTCCTTCGATCTCAACCCATAAAATTCTACCTTCAGGAACGAATTCGGTAGAAGTTTGTTTTAAAACCGAGAACCACGATCCAACCCCCCTATTTTCCTGAAATAATTCCTTAATTTTAGACGAAGGAAATTCCAACAAAACCCATAGTTCTCCCATATATTGAAGTTTGATCTCGTCAAAACCTTCATTCTTTAGGACTACCTTAAGATTCGACAAAGATGCAAACTCTTTAACCCTACCCAGCAAGGTCTTAGAGAGATCTCTTGAATTAAGACAATCATCATCCAAAACAATTGAAGGCGCAGATTCACAGTCCAATGCTTCAAATGAATTATGTGTTTTCAGCACATGGGCATAAGATTTACCTGCATTACTCGACCTATTTTCGTTAACGTTACTCTTTCTTTTGGGCTCATACACGTTGTCTTTCGAGGCTTTATTAATCTTCACATGAGTTCTATGAAATCTGGCAACGTTTGCATGGAACTTTGATCGACCAACCCAAATAGTGTAAAGATTACTTACCAATCGTTCCGTGTTAAACACATTAATGAATCGAACAAAACCGAATCTTTTCCCATCTTTCGATTTCTTAAATGCAATAAACGAGTCAATAACGTGTCCATATTTCTTGCAAGCATGAAACAAATCTTTGGCGGAGAACATCTCAGGAAAATTCGACACATAGATTGAAATGGAGATCTTAGCCACACCATCTTCTTTTGTTCTAAAGATACCCGTGATACAATGAAAATTGAAAAAATGAATTTATAGAAAATGACCATAAATGAAACCCTAATTATGGCAAAGAAGACCAACCGTCAAACTAAAGATAGAATTTAAGGTAATAAATTTCTAGGGATTGAGAAAAGGTGGAAACAGAAACGGAGGCAATCAAAGGAAAAAAGACAAAACTTAGACCTAAAAAACGAAAAAGCCCTATAGTCCTAAGTTAAGGGATCGCCTAACACACTCGTTTAGAGATCGAATCAATAAGTGATGATCTCAATAAACAGGGGTTATACCAATCACCGCTCTAGGGAGGTAGTAGCAGTATTCGAATTAGGACTCATGGAGGCGAAGGGGATGTTGACGGTGGCAAGGGGCGGCGGCAAAAAGTACAATTTAGAATGATCATATTTTTTGTGGTTTGGTGGCTTGTGTGGTCTTATCGAAACAAACTTCTATTCGAGGAGAAGAAACCTTCAAAGGCGATTATTTTTGATGATGTTGTTTCCATATCTTTTTATTGGTGTAAGTCTAGATGTAATGCATCGTTCAGTTGGGATGATTGGCTTAAAAACCCTTCTTTGATTTCTCTGTAATTCTAGCTCCTTGCTAGTTTCTTAATAAAATCCGTTGTTCAAAAAAAAAAAAAAAAAATTTACATTGTTTTTAATCTTTCTTTCGGAATCATTTCTTTCCTCCTCGAGTTACAAACATTCAACTTTTTTTTTATGATAATTTGACAAGTGTGGCACAACAAGCAAAAGAACTCGCGCGTTACGGCGGGTCTAATTTTTTCCCGAATAATTTTTTTTTACGTTTCGGGGGGGTTTTTTTTGGCGATGCGTTATGGCGGGGCTAATTTTTAATATTTTCTTTTTTTGTATGATTCGGGGAAAAAAAATTTGCGTTGGGACGGGCTAATTTTTTCCCGAATATTTTCTTTTTTTGGGACGGTTTTGTAATTTTTTTTACGGGAATTTTTGTGTAAGAAAATCGTAAATAGTTAAAAGGTGATGGTTTCGTTATCTTTTTTTTTTTCGTGGGCCAGAATTAGGCTATTCTTTGGGTTTTTTTTTGGCTAATTTTTTCCGATATTTCCTTTTTTTGGTTTGATCAGGTAAAAAATTGCGTTGGGACGGCGTTGATTTTTTCCGATTATTTTCTTCTTTTGGGGACGCGTTCGATATTTTTTTTTGGGCCGGATGAATGTAAAAAAAGTGTGAACAATAAACTTGACGGTTTTTTTTGTAATTTTTTTTACGGGATTTTTTGTGTAGAAATCGTAAATAGTTAAAAGTTGAGGGACCGTTTTGTATTTTTTTTTTACTTTGGGCCACATTTTATGTGAATTTTAGGCTAGTTTGTCGACAAATATGTATATTAGTAATAATTTTTTTTATATGGCTTATGTGTTGGGCCTCATGTTTAAAGTGTTGTTTTTTTTTTGCTATATGGGTTTTTTTTAATATAATAGGTTGTACGTTTGTGACCATATCGATTATTTTAAAGTTATTAGGTATCGAAGATGTTTCCGCGGGCATTTTTTTATCTGAATAAATCGGAACTTTTGTAATATTTTTTTTCCTCTACTTTGTGCATACAAATTTAAAAAAAACAAAAAAAAATAATTTAAAAAAAAAACAAAATCGGGCTGGCCCAAAATAAGAGTCCGTTACTGTAGCAAAGTGACCCACTGTCAAAACGACAGTGGATTTGTCACTCATTGTGTATATTTATACTGAGCAAATATGTAATACACCATAGACAAACACGATGAAGGTAAAAATCACTTAGCTTTAGAATAAAATTCTACTACTACAAAGCCAAAACCCCTTCCACAATTTACCATAAAAAATATCATCAGTTTGATGAAAAGAAAAAATATCGATTAACTGATTGATTTAAAGCAAAACACACAATGAGACAAATAAAGAAAACCAAACAAAATGCCAATACTTTGTTTGCAAACACGCAAAAACGCCAATCAATATCATAGTGATAATTTAATGAGCGTCTTTGATAGAAGGGCTATTACTAAACTAACAACTACTTTTAAACTAAACTTTTCATTTCATTTTTTTCTTCTCCTCAATTTCATAAACAAAGTACCCTTATATAGTACAGGAAGCAAGTGCTGATATCCTAATATTTAGGAACAAAAAGATAAACGTTGGAACATGGTTACTAATAACTAACATGCATGGAACAAAGTGCTACTGATAACTAACATGCATGGTACTTCTAGTCTAACTTGCAACAGTTATTAACAAGATAGTGGTCTTCGATCTCATGCACGTACCAATACTCCCATCCTGAAAACGATCCTTGTCCTCAAGGATCATGGTTTTGTACCTCGGGTCTCGTGGCTCCCAAGGTGGTTTCGGTTCGATGCGGAGAAAAACAAACGTTGGTGGACAACATTGATGACTGACAAGAGACATTTTCAGGCAACAAAAACATAGTCCTCGTTGGCAATAGGCTTGGATATCGGTGATGGCAAGGCATTGCAATGGTAGTCCAACACTTTGATTTTGTGTGCTATGAAAATTAGTTGATGGGTTTGTGGCGCGCACCCTGCAGAGGGCGGTGCGCTCGGTTTGAGGGAATTCGCGGTTGGACTTTGTCCATATTGGAGTAGGTTGCTAGCCTTGGTTTTGTCTTCGCTCTCATTGTTCAGGGGTGGTGTTATGCTTGAAGGCGGGATGATCGTTGTTGTGTGTGGTTCAGTGATTATTTTGAATGATGGGAGTTTTATGGGTGGTCTCATCTTGGACTTGTTCCAATGATGGTGGAATTGAGTGAGGTGGTCTTGGTACTGATGGAAACAGAGTTGGCGGTAGAGGCGGCGAGCGTTTCCATCGACGGGGGGGGGGGGGGGAGGGGGGGGGGGGGGGGGGGGGGGGGGGGGGGGGGGGGGGGGGGGGGGGGGGGGGGGGGGGGGGGGGGGGGGGGGGGGGGGGGGGGGGGGGGTGGGGGGGGTGGGGGGGGGGGGGGGGGGGGGGGGGGGGGGGGGGGGGGGGGGTTGGGGGGGGGGGGGGGGGGGGGGGGGGGGGGGGGGGGTTGGGGGGGGGGGGGGTGGGGGGGGGGGGGGGGGGGGGGGGGGGGAGGGGGGGGGGGGGGGGCGGGGGGGGGGGGGGGGGGTGTTCGTGCTTGTCTATGTTATCAGCTAGTTTAGCTAAACATTCTTCAATGGTTGGAGGTGTAGATGTTGGAGGCATTTGAGAAAGCAATGAAAGCACCATTGATATAAGATCGATTCGAGATGATCACTCTCCTTAGACTATTACTAAATTAACAACTACTTTTAAACTAAACTTTTCATTTCATTTTTTTCTTCTCCTCAATTTCATAAACAAAGTACCCTTATATAGTACAGGAAAGCTAAGTGCTGATATCCTTAAAATATTTAGGTACAAAAAGATAAACTTGGGAACTTGGTTACTAATAAACTAATGCATGGACAAAAGTGTAATGGATACCTATCATGATGTACTTCTAGTCTAACTTGCAACAGTTATTAACAAGATAGTGGTCTTCGATCTCATGCACGTATCATTCTTTTTGTTTCGAAGATTTATGACGCTTAGATTAACGTGTATGTTAACTTAATACCGAGCATTTTAATATGCACAGGTGTAATACTATTTATTACGTGGTATTTTAGTTTGGTTTGTTGCAAAGTAACATATTATTTTTAGAGAAATGATTGAGATGACTAAAAAATATGCGTAATTATATGCCTAAAATTGTGTGGAAACAGTTTATTGGTGTGCCAAGTAATGGGTCTCTCTGCTGCAACCAACAAAATACTGCCACACAGGCATGACATGGCTTTTAGTAATCCAAATCATTTCTCTTATTCTTATATCTAAAGTAATTATTTGGATATATAAATAAGCATCATTGATCTATATTCACATAATATTAAATAGGAATAATTTTATATATCACCCCTTTTGTGTTTAATTTTATATATACTCAAATTACAACTATTGAATGCATGATGAACAATGTTTTTAATGCATGTTTAAACATATATGAAATTTATAACTAAAATGAGAAGAGATATGAAAATTGGCCCCCGTAAAAAAAAAAAAGGGGTGGGGGGGGGGTTTGTTGTTTTAATATTAAGTTTTGTAATAATCAAGATTAGGGGAGATTTACATCTATACCATTGCAAAAGTTTAAATTTACACCAATATCCTTGTTAAATTTGTAATTACTTCAATATCTTTTTAAAACTTTAAAATACACATATTTAACCAAAAGCACATTTTCATTGTATCTTTTTAGATTTAAAATAAAAAAAACTTTATATAAATATTATTTGTAAAGTTATATTACATTTTTACTCTCATCTCTTTTGAAAATGTTTCAGTCGAATGACGACTGATTAAAACTACTGGGTATATGACTTCCAGAAACATTCAAAAGATTTTTACCCTTTTCTTTAATCGCATTTCACGGTTTCTGCGTCTAAATTAACCAAGGCATAATACTGTAAATTAATATTAAATGGGTTTCTCAATCTTGGTCTTTGCGCTTGCCATATTGATCAGAAATATCATGGGGCAACTCATATGAATAAGCGTTTTTTTTAGTAATTTTGAAGAGTGGTAATATTTGTGTAATTATGTGCATTTTGTTAGTTCGTGTTCTGAGTTATTCTTTAAAAAAAATCAAAAAGTAGAAAGGAAAACATGTTTCCTCCAAATAAACGGAAAACTTTCTCTTCATAATCATCAAATAACACTACTTTTCCTTTCATTATTTTTCTTAAGTAATACTCACAGAAACAATTCATAGGCTGTTTCATTTTCACTTTCTTTTATTTTCTTTCTTAACTAAAACTCAAAAACACAGTGTAAGGACCCTTTTACAGATGTTTGTTTAGTGAGAAGGAAGGGTAAAAAAGTATTGTCTTAGGTTAAATAAGATTTATGTAAATAGTTTAAATATTAAGTCTATTTATATATGATGAAAATTTATTTTTTGAATAAGTAGGTGTATTTTAAACTTTTGGAGTAACCTTATCGTAAATTATAAAAATTAAAATGATAGATGAATTTTTAAGTTTTATAAAAGATATAAATGTAAATGCTCCGATTAAATTAACGAGTTAAGTGCATTTTTGGTCTTTATGGTTTGGTGCGTTTTTCACTTTTGGTCCAAAATTCAAAAAAGTTTTTGTTTTAGTCTAAAACGTATACTTTCGTTTCAGTTTTGGTCCAATTTTTTAACTTCGATAGATTGACTTTGTTTGACCATTAAATATCAAGGCATTGTTGTCATTTCCATGATCTGTCGGCCTCGGTCAAAACGTTGTTTCATCCTTTGATTCCACTCGCAGTGAAAAGTCTCGGGATTTTATCATTTTTTGATGATACGTAATTTTTTTTGTTGACTCTATTGTAATTTAAGTTTCTAGTGTCTTGCTAGACTCTTTTTTATATATATTCCATCTTTGCCGTTCAAAAAAAAAGTGCGCTATAGCGGCGCCATAGAGCAAGGCATGGCCTCCACGTTACAAAACAGGCTAAGGCGTCGTCTCTAGGCATAGCGTGCAATTAAGCGCGATAAGGCGTGATAAAGCGCGCTATAGCGCGCCTTTTTTTAAGCTTTTAAAAAATTTCATGTACTTGAGCTTATTTACAAGTATTTATGATTTGGGTTTTATGGGATTCGGCCTTAGTAACTCCATAACTCAACTTTAAGCCTAGTAGCTAACTAATATTGATCACTCTATAAATATTTTTTGCGACTTGAGTCACGCGTTAAAAACGCTATGACGCAACGAATCACGCTAAAACTTGAGGCTTGACTATGCCGGCACGCCACGCTATTTATAACCTTGTCATTTCACGTATATTATTAAAAAACCAATAAGTCCCACCCACTCTTTTTAGTTTTTATCTCTTTATCAAAACAAGATCACACATTATTTTTTTTATCTCTTTACAAAATACAACACATCACCACAATCACACCCAAACAGCACACAGACTCACACATTTACCTTAATCTTCATCAAGTAATAAACAAAAAAACCCAAAACTCTCAAAAATACAGCCACCTCAACCAATCTCATGTTGGGTTTTTACATCTATTTAACCATTAAATATATCACGAGTACGCAGCGGATAGATTAACACGTATAGAATAACATAGTTAACAAGGGTTCAAGAACGCGTACCTTTTAGCAATTAACGAAACACCGTCTTGAATATACGCCCCCCCCCCCCCCCACCCCCTTGGTATAAATAATAATAAACGCGAAAACGTCCAGTTACCAAAGTAGATAACATCTATCGGTGGCAAACACTATCACGTCTCTGAGATACGGTTAGATGCTAGTCAGTCTTTCACGATAAAACAACCCAACACTTTGTTCTTGTTTTGTTCTTATCGTCATACGATCGAAAACCACACGGGATAAGGCTACCGATTGTAAAACACATTGAATAAGGAACTAGTAGGTTATTCCTAAGAATGAGACATGTCATGATGTAAATCAATGTGTTCATATCATCGATGTTATTGACTATTATCATCTATGTATCAAACTCATGCACTGCGTAGGGTGTGTGATATCAAATATCAAATATCGAATATCGAATATCGAATATCGACCGAGTTAGGTATGTGTATCTTTTTCGTCAAAGAATATGAAAAACATAGGGTTTATTATATAGCCCATGGATCTTGGTCTCCAAGTCATAATACAACACCTCCTCAAGTTTGACTAGTCTCAACCAACACCTTACGGATTTGGTTTTCGTACTAACGAGTTCCCTCACTTGTTAACATTATTTAGATAAAAAATATATACATCTAACGTTATAATTAAATACCGTTTAAATATTTTCGTGATGTATATTAATATAATTAATTGAGCATAATTAGTATATTAAATACATTAATAAACGTATTCCTCTGTGTATACGGTGTGTGCCCCTATGGCTCACATATTTTCGGAGTATTTTTATTTATGATATGGGCATATCACAACCAGCATACCATCTTGGGACATGTCACAAATGAATATAACAACATTGGTAAAGCGGTCTAGCAAACTGGCAATGTTCCCAGAAATACATGAGTGTACTTTCGTAAAGTCACAGTTAAATGATTTAATTATTTATAATCCCTTTGTTTCCGATACCGTGTTAAAAAATAGATATGGATCAATAGTCATTCCATTAATTAACGATTCTGTTTCTCGTATATATGATTAATCAAGATTACCAAAAATCATTGAGACATATCTACCTGAGTTTTGGGTGCGGCCACACATACATCTGATTAACCTTACGAGGGGCCCAGTGGCATCATACTTCAACTATTGAAGGAACAAATTCTATATTGACTACAAGTGTCCAGTCATCATGTAGCATAAACCATTCTGACATAGCCCTTATTAGTTACCTTATTCAGGACAACTTAACCTATATCAAGAAGGAATATCCACATATGCTAAACCTACTTGCATCTCAAGTTTAAGGATTTAGTAAATTAAAATCACTTACAAGATTCACTTAATGACGCCGATCCATAAAGTGATAATCTTGTTAGTTGGGGAAATCCAATATTCATCTTATGAATATCATGTGAGTTTGGTGGACTTATCCTTAATATCACCAATATCAAATATCTCCAATATCACCAATCACTCAGAATTGTCTTAGTTTAACACTATTCCCATAGGTAATCGACAACGGGATTAATTAGAATAATACATTTATTTTTCATGGAATTTAAACATGCAATATAGGACACAATTATATTAATATATCACACTATACCTCGTATCATTATCATTATAAATTGCCTAAACATCCCTTATCCAAATACTAAATAGATCAAATGCATGATAATTCTAGTTGACGAATCACGCCTCAAGATACGACGATCGTACTTGCTGACATGGCATAGATTTCATAATTCCAACTAGCTTTGATCTTTCGGAATTTTGAGAATACTTATTTCAAGAATTCAATTAGTGAAGTTCTTGAAAATCTATAATGAATGTTTGTACGTGTATATCCACATATCTTAATATTGACACCCACTATATTCATCAACTTTTAAAAACATCATCTTTTTACCACTTCAAAGTGTAAGTCATTCTTATTCTATAATGTTATAATGCAAAACTTTAGCTCACAGTTGAGCACAACTAGTTCACCATGGATCATCATCAAAAATGAACATCATACCTAACTAGGTTTGAGTGTCATCTCAATTAGATTTAGCATCCGTGTACAAAACATCCCCATGCCTTTTAAAATCCGTAAACGATGAATATTCTCTCAATAATGTTTGACACCTCATGAACTCCAAGTTCATTGGTTTATTCTAATTGCACAATAAATTGTTGCAATATATATCTTTAGATTTCTATTACTCTGGTCAAATCTATAATTTAAGAAGATTTCCAAATCCAAACATATTCCATTAAAATATTCAATTCCATAATTATCTAATAACTTTCGACTAAATACCAATGTGTCAAAATCATCTTGCATTTATGCATGATACAACAATTTTTCTACACAAAATGATATACATAATGAATCCTTTAGTCCAACTTAAGATTTCATTCATGTTCTATCTTATCAAAAGATATGAATCCATTTAGACTTTCTAAATGATATGTCATGTTGTGTTAGATTTATATACCGCATATGTTTATAGCAATAAACATATTATTTCAAGGTTGTACATTTAATTTCCTAAATCTTTCAGGTGAAGGAAACCTAAACATAATACTCCTACTAGCTTTTAGGAATACTCGAATGTTATCTTTATTTAACAATAAACATAAGATTATTCTCCTAGATGCTTGCAATAATCCATTCTTGGATTCTTGCCGCTCGTACACTTCATAAAGATTATATGAATTCATAAACTCCTTTGATTTATCTTCGTCCTCGCCAATAGTAATCATCAAGAAGAGTTTTAAATTCCATTGTCATATTTTCATCTATATGAAACCTAGTATGGGACTATCGTTCACTCTTTATATAATTAATGCGCATAGAAAGAATATTTAATCACAATCAATTGCTTGAGTATGATTAAAATTCTATCATAATGCATGCATCAAATATGTGCACTACATTGCCCTTATGAGTTTGAAACCAAGAACCAAACCACTTGGGTTTTCCTTCTCTTTTAAAACTCATTCTAACTTTACAGTCTAACTGTTTAGTTAAAGATCAATCAAGTTTTAAATTGATTATCTTTGTGGATAGCATCTTAACATTCATAGTTTGAGTCATTTATCAAATTCAAAATTCAACAATGCATATTAATGGTTACACCATAATACCGAATTTAAAATTCAATAATGCATCTTTAACAGGTTCACCACGATCATGTGACTCATATTCCTCAATATTGATATAATATTTATCAATCAAGTATTTGAGGTATCCTTGCGGATCTATGAATGAGAATTATATCATTATGAGGTTTAACATTTAAAGCCTCGATATGATATTCACTAGTACGTTTAGAAGGTTATGTATTTTGTAGTTCATATGGAGTCTTATCAACCTTCTTGGTTGGAACCATATTGAGAATGCGTGTTGCAGACTCTAGAGCATAATCCCAAAAGGATAACGGCAGAGTTGTAAGATTCATCATAGATCGAACCATGTCTAACAAAGTACGATTCCTTCTTTCAGACACCCCATTATGTTGTGGTGTGTAAGGAGGAGTAAGCTGTTGGACAATTCCACAAGCTTTAAGATAATCTTTAAACTCTTGGCTTATGTATTCGCCACCTCGATCTGATCGAAGAGCCTTGATTGTCTTCCCGAGTTGATTTTCCACTTCATTCTTAAATACCTTGAATGTTTCAAAGACCTCATGTTTATGTTTAAGAAGATAAACATAACCATAACGACTATAATCATCAGTGAATGTAATGAAGTAGCTAGCACCTTGTCTTGACACGTGTCTAAGTGGACCACACACATCAGTATGTATAATTCCAAGAAGATCAGTCGCCCTTTCGGGACGATGTGGAAATGATTTCCTAGTCATCTTGCCCGATAAACAAGATACGCATTGATCAAATGACTCATCATCTGTTGATTTTAAAAGCCCTTCATGTTGCAGCTTTTCAATACGTTTCTTACTTATATGAGCAAGACGGCAGTGCCATAGATAAGTAGAGTCCAAATTGTGTTTGGCTCTTTTAGTGCTAACATTATAAATAGAATTAATATTTGGTACAAGATCATGCATATCAATTTCATAAATACCATTACTGGGAATAACATTAAAATAAAACACATTGTTTTTAGAAACTGAAAATCCAAAATCCGTAAAACACTGGACAAATCCATTTTCTACCAAACGGTGAACTGAAATAACACCTCTAGTTATAGAAGGTGCATAATGACAATTGTCTAAACAAATCACAAGGCCATTAGGCAAAACTGCTTCTACTTGTTTCAGCTTTCTTACTCCTCCAAGACCATGTTTTGTGTTACAAATATAAGTACCACAACTAGTGTCATACACCCAGGATTTAGTAGGGAAAGAAAATAATTCTATTATGAAGACATCTGAAGAACTGGCAGTGCCAACTTGCTTCTTCTTCTTAATCAACTCAGCAAGGTAAGCAGGACAATTCCTCTTACAATGACCCACCTCCTTGCAGTGGTGGCAGGTGTCATCCTTAGCTGGGTGCTCTTTAGCAGAAGGCTTAGGGTTTTTAGGCTAAGGGATATAAACTTGTTTATCCTTTCCTTTGCCATTAGCTTTACCTCTACCTTTAGCTTTAAGCGATTTCTTATTGGATTTCTGGATTTTACCACCTTTAATCATCATAACTTGTGGTGTTTTAGCCTTTTTAGGTAAACTCTTTTCGTACTCAATGAGCATAGCATGTAGTTCACAAACTGTCTTCCCCATGTTATGCTTATTGTAGTGAGGTCATTCAAGATTAAACCAACTCTAAGCTCTTGTGGGAGCTCATAACCAAGACATTCCAGTTCCACATAATTCTTCATCTAATGACATATGGGCCAACTGGTTTTCCCTCATCCTGTTAGCAAGCATGGAAAGTTTGTATCAGGTCAAACCACTCCACTCCAGCTTGTTTCTTAAACATGGATTTAAGCTCTGAGCATTTATAATGTTGAATTTTCAAATTGTCTTTAAAGTTCAGGAGTCATACTTCCGAGCATAAGACAAGCCACCTCATTATGAATCATATACCGCATTCCACTGCGCAAGTACTCAGAATCGGTAGGTGGAGCAGGGGAAATAGGTTGTTCAATGACAAACAATTTTCTTTCAACTCTCAAGACCATCTTAAGTTGACGAAACCAGTCATTGAAATTGTTTCCAGAAATTTCAAACATCGACCTGAAAGCCGAATGGTTTATGTTTTAGACAGGTAGTGCCATTTACAAACATAGTAAAGTTCAAGAATTAGTATTTTCGATAATACTCCTTGAAGAAAATTAATTACCCACGTTTATTTAAATAAACAATTAATTTTCTAAGGTTAGGACCCAACTTGACATACCCCCACCACATCAGTTGATCTGCTAGTGATGGTGTATTCAAAAGGTAATCAACGATTGATAATTCACAACTATTGCAATTCCTAAACCATATGGGACTTACTTTATTACAATAATATCTAGTAAGCATGTTTCATCCCATCTATGCCGCGTGTTAACAGGTCTAACCACAACAACGCTAAGTCGTCCAATCAAAAACAGTAATTATGTAACACTCACCGTCTCACGGAAAAGCGTATAATTACCTTGCGATTGCAAATCTACACACGTCTCACGCATAGTAAAGAGCAATCTACAAGTATTTTTACAAATTGGATGGCAACAACTTAGTTGAAAAAGGGTATTTTATTTGACGTGTCAAACATGTACGAAGAAGCATGCATACATCTTCGTATCATTGATTTTAATAAAAACTTTTACTCAATTAAGTTATTATTACGGTATCACCTATTATCATCGTATCTTATACATAAATAGTGAGACCTTAAAATTGACGATTCAACGTATCTTTAAATATAAAGATTTGCTTTTTATCGCGGGAAAAGATTAAAGAATGATTAAAAATCATTCAAACCCTAGACCATTCGCGACTTCCTACATAGTATACAAGGTAAGGAAACTACAACGTAGTCAGGTATTATAGGGTAATGGTATCTACAAGACCGAAGTCTTGATGAGTCTCCCCGAACCTTATCCTTGCAACTATATAGTACTTTTGCAAATTACGTCATTGATAAAATTAAAACTTTAATTTAAAGAATACATTACAAACTATATATTGCTAGTCTAGTCATGGAAGATTTTATATCGGATGTAAGCCGAATCCACTTTTGACTTTTTGCATTAGATAGTTCATAATAAATCTTATTTCGATAATCATTAGTCATGTTTATTTTTGTTTTCAGAAAAACCCTTTTATTTTCTCACAAGTCAAGAACTTAAAATAAAACAAATAAACATCAACTAAACAAAATAACATTTATTTAAACACACTTAACAATTAAGGCATGCAAACGTTAAATATGATCCTAATTATCTAATAATTAAAACATACACATATTCATATAAGGCTCCTTCGTCCTATATACTCCGGCCATATGCATCGGTATACTCGATTACGTAAGCCTTATATAAATAAATGCCACATAACACATAAAACCTTTTTGTTGGAACCCGACCTACACTTCATAACATATATCACACACGAATCGAACTAGAAATTAGAGAAAGAGAGATGAGTTATTTAGAGAGAGAAAGAAGAGAGAGAGAGATGAGAGAAAAGAGAAAGAAGATATTTATTAAAAATGAGAAGTAGATATTTTCTAAGTAAAAATATCTATATATACCCCTACATATTTAATGTGACGCGCGGGATATTTAACTAGGACTCGGG
>BQNB010167173.1:0-14031 GCA_026074375.1 Tanacetum coccineum
TTAACTTTTTCATTAAACTTAAAATCAGTACAAGGCTTTTAAAAAAAGTACATTAAACTTAAAAACATTAAATATAAGCTAAAAACTAAAACTAAAAACTACTTAAAAACTACTTGTAACACCCCCCTTCAAAGGCTTACAGAGGTCCTATTTATAGCCGAAATCAAGCTCTCTTGAGTCTTCACTTTGTGTTTCTTTAGTGAGAGAGCTCATAGGTGTTTTAGTTGTGTGAGAGAGGTCCAAAAATTCATCCTAGCCATCAATCTTGAGTGTTCACCAAGTAGTATGATCTTAGCCCTTCATCCTTTGTCATTGCCCTACCAACGAATAGGAATTTAGAGGATTGCCAACATGGAATTGGCTTCTTGTGAGTGGGGTTGAGGTTTGAGAGTGATGGTTTTGTTTGTAGGTGCAGTAGTCGAGGTGAGGAAGGTGAATGAATAGTACGTTAGGTGGGAAAAGGTTTTGGTATGAACAGGGTAACGGGGTTAGCCCTGGTTTTGTGAAGTTGTTGCATCGTTAGTCCTTTTGGACTAACAATGTTAGTCCTTGAGGACTAACGATGTAAGGTATTGTAGGGTGTTATGGGTTAACGAGGTTAAGGGTTTATGGATTGGGCTTATTGTTTTGGGCCGGGTAATGGTTTTGGGTTTTTAAAGGGTTTTAAGGCTTAAGGCTTATAAGTCTTATACTTGAATGCTTAATGGGCTGACCCGACCCATTAAATGGGTACGGGTTGGCCCATTTAAGATTTCTTCGGTTTCGGCTCCGTCTTTGACTTTGACTTTTGTTGACTTTGACTTTGTTGACTTTGACTTTTTCACGCTCTTTCCATTCCGTGCTCGGTTTTGTCCGTTTTGGCTTGATTTTTGTCCTTTTTGTTGATATCCGTTACCTGCACAATACAAATGCAAAACACACAAATACAATGTATTTTTGGTATGTTTTTAGTCTTTTAAGTCCGTTTTTATAGGCAAAAGGTATGTGTAATTAAACACATACCAAAATCCCCCATACTAAACTATTGTCGTGTCCTCACGCAATGTTATAAGTAAACACTTAAGAAAACAAAGAATCTCAATCCCCCTCGACTAATTACCTCAGAAAGTAGCTAAGTGTTCATCAAGGGGAATTAAAGACTCGTAAGTTTTGAAAAGACCCGTTTTTACCATTTATAAATCTACACTTATTACCACACATATTTTTGTATTTTTTCTTTTTCTCATTTTTTTGTATTTTTCATATTAAGCAACTAACTAACATGTTTGACTTTCGTTATTTTTATAACTTTTAGGGATCATAGAACAAGAAACATTTCAATCCTGAAATGCCCCAAAAAGGATAAATTCATCGTTCCCGACTTTTCACTTGTTCCAAACCAAGCACAAAAATGAAATCTCCGTTAAATATAAGTTCAGATGCTAACACTACTCATACTTGTACCTTGTGAACTTTTTGCTCCCGGCAATTATTATATCTTAGGTGAATGTGCTTATTTCAAATTTCAACCACGGATCAACGTTTTGCAAAATTTCAATGCGTCACGTTCCACCCAAAAAGTAATGAGTTTGAAGCCGAGATCATCCCATGTAGCGACTTTCGTCTCGGCACATCCCAACCTTGCGGCTAAGTGGCCAGGCTTTTGACACCCCACAGAGACTAGTATCGGGACTCACGGACCTTTGGTTTCAAAGACTCTTAGGTTTCCCGTATATACATAAAATCATAACTTCAAACGAAATAGTCTTAGTTCAAAAGCATATTTAAATTTAAGAAAAAGAGATTTTCCCTATATTTATTAAATCACATTCATTGCACTAAACATTAACATAACCATGATACAATTGAAATCCTTGACCTTTTTGAAGGCTGCAACATCGGTTGTGAGCCTGCAAGATGCAACAAACTTTTATCAGTCTCAGATTATTATTCTCACTATGGGCCTTCTTTAGAAGACTGAAACATCGGTTGTGAGCCGGCAAGATGCAGTAAACTATTATTAGCCCACAGTTTATTATTATTATTACCTCATTTTTTTACATATAATACCACGATATAGAGAAAAATTCTTTTTAGAAAATTTAAGTATAAATTTGAACTAAAATTATTGATATCCGACTATACAATTCAAATATTATTGATTTTAATTTTAATTTTCCAAAGGAAGCATGTAAGTATTAATGCGGTTAAAACCTATGGGAGAGAAAAGCCACAAACACACTTATAGCTCTAAGAATTTCTAACTAATCATGTTTAGCGTCTAACTCATACTTAACTTAAACTCTATCATTTTCCGTCTTCGCAAGCCGCGAAATGCTTAGCCAAAAGTTAGGACAAGCTAGAGCTCAACACGCTAGATCGAGTCAAAATTTATTCTTATTCTACCCAGCAGGTAAGAAAGGGGTCAAAAATGTAACAAAACAATTTATTTATTTTTGAAAATATTTAATTTTTCATTTTTTTGGTATTTTGGTGTAAAAAAACGGGATTACCGTGAAAACACCGCTGTAGGCATAAACAAATCGATAGATCCCCCATACTAGAACCGAACATGTCCTCAATTTTTTAAGAAGGTCTTCTTCGTAAATCCTAAGCCTTTTATCAGTATGCACAAAATAAACGTAGACGATATAATAGGATATTAATTCCCAAAATGAAGCTGAGGATGTGAAGCTCGAGTGAACGAAGGACAAAACCATGAGCACGAGTCTTCACAATCCGGGCAATCCTAGACATAAAATAAAAACACGAAACAACGAAAATGGAAAAGGCGAGCCTCACACTAACACCCACTAATTCATTACAACTAAATTAAATTATATTAGGATAAGCATGGGTTGCCACCCACGAAGCGCTTGTTTTAGGTCACTTAGCTTGACCCGTCCCCGAATTGAGTTGTTCATGGGGGATAGAAATGGAGACACGGAACATCCAAAATACGGATGTCCTCTCCATAAGAGCAAGGAAAAATCTCCATCAGGCTTTCAAAAATTTTTATGACTTTGAAAGCTTTAGGGCCCCGATGAGATAATTTCGAGAGAAGAGAAGTATGAACTCCTTTAGAAGTGAGAATCCCAAGGTTGAAAACTTCTTCCTCATTTTCGGATGAAAACAAGAGTAGAGTTTTGGACCCGGGAACTTCTTTGTGGAAAGAAAGTTCATAAATAGAGGAAATAAAATCCTTAATAATTAAAGAAGCATTAGATGTCTTCTTTACATTCTTATATACGTGTTATATGAATAGACTTCAAAAAGGTTCTCATGAATTGAGTAACCCGGATTAAATACTTGTCCCCCTCCCCCCCGTTATTTGGTTGAAGGCAAAGCATCAACCTAGGAAAAATCCTTATAGAGAACCGAGTTACACTCGGGGGGAAGGAAGGAAATCACTTGATCTAGGGGGATCAAGTTTATCAATCAAGAGTTTAGACTCTTTGATTTTAATCTTCCTAAGGAGCCAAATTGATCAATCATAAACATCATAATCATACTCCAGTTCAACAAGAATCTATCACGACATACATCATATAATGGTGGAGATGAATAATCAAGAGTATGTTCATCGGTGAACATCTCGGGAATGGTATCAACAAGATCGTCTGCAAGATTACCCTCATCAACCGAATCCTCGAGAATAGAATCCATTTCCCTAATTTGGTAGGATCATGGTAAGCAAAAAATTAATTCTCTAAGATCGGATACGATATCAAAAGGAAGAATCATCTTCCCAGGGAAATGTAATAAAGAAAGCGAGTTCATCGCGAACCTCCTCGAGTAAAAGGTCGATAGGATCATCATCACCCCGGTTGGAAAAAAATGAATCACTTGCGAGTATAAGCCTTCGATTCTTCCGCAAATTTAAATCACTTTCTTCGAAGGAAGTAATTGTCGGGGAAGAAGAAGACTTGGTCACGGGTTCCAAAATCGGAGTAGGATTGCCACTTAATGGATTGATAACTTCCGGGGAAGTTAAATCGGTATGAGAAGAAAAAGGGGATTGTCACATAGATGATTTGTTATCTATCATTTAGCAAACAAGTCCTCAAGATAATCATACATATAGAGACAATGTAATGTCAATTCATGTTTATATTGATTCTTTTTTAGGCTTTTAGAAAGCTTGAAGTATCATCACATATTCGGATTAAATCTTTCATCACCGTCAAGGAGAAATCATTTCTTCTCCCGTGAACGTCAATCAATGCATGAGCCGGAGTCCGTAAACAAGGTTTTCCACCAAGATGAGGGGGACCTCGAGAACGCTCTCATAATCAAACGATGACAAAATCACGAGGAATGTGTACTTTCCAACCGAATAAAGACATCTCAACTGTAATTTCCAGTCGTGTGCAAAATTTGCCCGAATATAGCTAGTTCAAAGGGTCCATGCGGGTGAAATAAGCTCGGGTAAACCTAACTTTTCCAAACCGAAGAGTGGCACAAGTTGATCTAGCACCAAGATCGGCTAGGGCCTTGCACTTGAGCTCACTAAACCCATACAGAAATGAGAATTTTCCCAGGGTTCGGCCTAGTTTACTCGGGTAAACTTCTTAAGGAAATAAACCGATGAGTCATATATTTCATTGAGGGTGTATATTTTGCCCAGCTCTAAAAGTAGTCTCCTTATTGGAAATGTAACTTTAAGCATCTTTTGGTATTTCGGATACAATAAAAGCATTTGCAAGAGATATATTGATGTGAAGGTTGTTTGATCATTTGCCCAAAATTTGTTGAATTTGGACTTCATCTTTCCTCTTGCTATTTTCTTGGTGCATTCTTGATGGATAAGGGATATTGAGGTGAAGAGGATCCCTTTTATGCACCACATAATTCTTTAGAGAAATAGTTATGCTTTTTGGACAACAGTTTGTGGGACCTTAATGGTATACTCAGCGAGTTCCGGGTCCGTTAAAGTCCTCCTTTGCACGTCATCCTCCTCCGGAATTAATGAATGGAGAGAGGCATAGGAACGGAAGGTCCATCAAGAACAAGGACCAACTTCGGGAGGTGATGGCTTTCATTTCACCTTTTCGGGTTAGCAATGTGCTGCCATGAGAGATCTCGAACCCAAGAAGAAAGCGGTGTTCATTTGGAAAAAAGCTAGCATCAAGTTCTTAAGCTCATTGTTTGGTTAGACGTTGAAGCATGAATCGAAGTTTCATTTCCATTTTCTTAAACTCATTTTTCACATTGTTAATTTGAGTTGCATGGCTTTTATATTAACCACATTTATCTTCTTAATTTTCTCCAACTCACTTAGAGTACAACTGATTTTGTTAACTTGAGCATGGTAAGATGTATCTTGAATTGAAAATTAGTTTTTCCTCGATTATATCCTTAGGTTGGCTAAAACCGGTTTTGATTATATTGCACATTTGTTTAGCAAAACCCGGTGTCGAATTTGATTACCACACTCGACGATGAATTCGGAATTATAATCCCTGATTGTAGTTCACCCGTTGGCTTGCTGAAACGTAATCCTTAAATATTATCTCTCAAAAAGTGTTTCATGCGGCGGCGAGACACTGAATCATAAGGCTGAGCACCACCGCAGTAACACAAATTTCCTCAACGGCTATTACGGAAGCTGGAGGTGGGGGTTGCCTAGAAATTGTAAGAGAATAGCGGTCAAGGCGGTAGTCACATGAAGGAACACACTTATTTCTGAATTACTGCATGAGTAAGTTTGTCTATCATCAGAGGAAGAAGAAAATTAACATCACTAGATTTCACTTGAGAAACAATCAATTTGTTTCGATAAATGCGGACCTTGGTTTGTTTTCGATAAAACGTTACACGATCTTGATACTCTTTCAAAAAGATTGCCCACCGTAGGGGCAGAATTCAAAGAATCTTGGTCGGCCGGGTTTAAGGCATTGTAGAAAGTATCAAGTTGATGCAAATCGGTAAAACCATGATGAGGGCATGCACGAAGGAGATCCTTGTAACGGTCCCATGCCTCATGAAACGATTCATCAAAACGTTGTTGAAAGTTGGAAATTTCATTTCAGAGATTTGTCGTTCTTGAGGGAGGAAAGAATTCATTGATGAATTTTGGGAAACAATCTTCCCAAGTGAGAAAGAACGAGGATTTCTTTTTTTCTAGCCCAACGACGGGCCTTCCCCCGCAAGAAGAGAATGAAAAAGCATAAGCTTAATCGCTAATTTTAGGAATATCCTTGTATTTTTAGTGTGAAATAATTTTGTTTCAACCAACTAATGTGAATCATGAGGAATTGTCTTGTTCTCAATTTCCGAATGAATTGGTCCGAAGTCATCCTATTAACTGAGACATCTTTGAGCTCGAAATGCGCAGCAAGAATAGGTGGACACCCCAATTGCTATGCATAACCCCGATGGATGCATGGAGCAATCCGGCCATAGTACGTTTATTGCCATCGTAACTACGAGAGAATTCTTTAAGAGAAAAAGGTGCTTTGAACATCTACGTTACGATGTATTCGGATTATGAAGTATAGAAATTATATAAGATTCACCAACAAGATTCGACGAAGAGCGATGCGCATGCACTAAAAAAACAAATTAAGAGAAAGAAAAATATTTGTGTAACCGATAATCAAACAAGTGTACGGTAGCTCTTTAGAAAACGCACAAAGAAGCGGAGGAGCGGGTAAGCGCGAAGCTATTAAAATCCTTCTCCTTTCAGGTCAAAGTTCGTAGGATCGACCCTCCTTATATACCTCATCTTATATTTGTAAATCTAAAGGTGAGCCGTTTTCAAGTTGACACAACTGTTTTTTTGTGTTTTTTGTGTACTAATCAAACTAATAGGAAATAGTAAAAGGTTGGTATTTTTATTTTTTAATAATAAAAAATATTCACAAACAGGAAAATGATAACTTCACGAGGAAAGGTCTTTCAAAAACTAATCTTCAAACGAAACTCTATAATCGCTCACACCTCCCTGCAACGGCAACCAAAAATTGAACTCCCTTCAACTTAATATATATAAATATAAAAAATGATAAAAGATTAATACTAGAGAGATTAAGTATTCCAAGAGGCCTTTTAAAAGATATTCGGACTTTTATCCTCCAAATTAAATTCCCAAAAAAAAAACCTTCCCGGTCGTGTCCCGTCGAAGGCGTGAATTGAAAAACGAGGTTAAGTTTCGTGATCGCGTTTTTGAATGATTCAATGATTTTTTGGTTTGGATTCTATTTCTACAATCTAAAATGCAAAAACAAATAAAAGAACCGCTAAAACGAAAGCAATTTAAGCTAAAAACCAAAAAACGATAACGGGATGTAAATCCTGTTCTTTAAAAAATAAATTCTACAATTTTAACCCTACGAATGAAAATTTAATTTTCCTAAGTCCCAAATGATAAAAGAAAATTTAAAAAAAAAGAACTATATTTTTTTGATTTTTATATAATTTTTTATGAATTAAAAACGGATTTACTCAAAAAAAATGCATTAAAAAATATTAAACTAATTCTAAAAATTCTGGAAAAATTACTAAACAGAAGTGCCGTGGACAATGCTAATCTAAGAAAAATAAAAACTTAAAGGTGCTTATGGAAATAAAGCCAGAAATAAGCTAAATGTGGTCTGATAGGCTATTTGTGCAAACAAAAGGGTTAAATATTTGATTGTGTGCAAGTTAGAAACAGATGGCCCTATCTGGTTTCTGAGTTAGCGAGTGTTGTGTTTGAGCTTTTGGTTAGAGGTATGAAGTCAGGGGTCGAGCCTAGCTCTCCCCCAGACTTCCCTTCCTAAGTTTTTATAATTTTGAACATTTTTTTGAAAAGTTTAAAACTTAAAAAATAGCCAATTAAAAAAGGAAACTTTTTTATAAACTTAAAAATAGCTGAAAAGCAAATAAAGTTGACAAATTGGCTTTTTTAACTAAAGACTATAATGCCATTGTTAAGCCATTTTTTAGACTCAATAAGCTTAAAAGAAAACAATATAAGCACAAACAGGCCTAAACTTACACCTAATAAGCAATTAGAAACCTAAATTAAGCAAACCTAACAAGCCAAAAGCACAAATAAGCAAATAAGCACTTTGGGTTAAAACTGTTAACAAAACAGCCTAAGGGGACACTTTCTAGCTTATTTTTAAGCTAGAAGATGGAACCTTATGGCTTTGAGACCTATAAAACTTAAAAGATGGTACTATAAGCTATCTAAAACAGCAATTAGAAAACATTTTGAAAATTAAATGAACTAGGAAAAAGCTGAATGAAAATGGTTGTTCAGGCTGTTTACACTATTTTGTTTTTTCAATTTTAAAAAGAACAATTCTAATTGCAGCCCTAAAAAAACGAATTATCCTAAATAAGCTTTTAAACCTAAAATAAGCCCTAACATATCTAATAATAACCATGAACTAAATAGCTAACACTAATTTTTGGATCAAAAACTGACTTTTTAGACTAAGAAAATGAAATTTCAAAACTGACAATTTCAACCAAACACACATGCACTTGTACACTTAACTACTCCTATTCTTGAAATATAGACAGCTCAAACAACACAAAATCAACATGTAAAAACTAATTTAAAAGTCTTAATCAAATAAGCTATATGAAACTGTTTTTGAAACCACAGATTGAAACACCTATTAGACAAAATTAAAAAACTCAGTTTTGAACTTTAAAATTCTTAAAAACAGATTGGTATAACTTAAAAAAGGTTTGTATAAGAAGGCAAAAATGACCAAACAGTTTTACGACAATTTCTACTCCCATTTTTAAAACCTCTTAACCCAAAAACACCCTCAGTTAAGATCCAAAACCTTTTTTAAAAACTTTAAACAAGGCTAAGGAACTCTTAAAACACTCCAAAAGAGATGAATATTAAGATATAATAAACACATATAAGCAGTTAAAACTAAAAGATAAGCAGAAATAAGCAATGCTACAATAAAAAGTAAAAATGAGACTTACAAGGCCTTTTGCTTAAACAAGGGCTTGAATGGCTCTTAGAGCTTATCAACAAGCTCTAGCTTGTTTAAAAACAAGCTAGTAACGACCCTATAAGCCCTTCCTATTTTCAGGCATATCTCCAATAGTTATTTATGTGAATTTTGGTAAAAATGACTTAAGCTTTATAAGTTATGGGAAAACTTACAATGCTTAAGTTAACAGCTTAAGTAAGTAGTAAAAAGAGCTTTTGTGAGCTTATAAAACAGTTTTATTAAAATAAAATACTTTAACTTAAAAATAAGATTTTAACATAAAACTTAAATTACATTAACTAAAATAAAAAACAAGGACAAAACTTTTAAAACAGTACAATATACTAATGTAAAGCAAAAACTAAAACTTAAAAACTAGATAGATTGCATCCATTGCTTAATTAACAAGGTCCTATTTAATAGAAAATAAGCTAAGGTATAGGTCTTCTTTGTCTTAATCTGTTTGTCCTTTCTTGTGAGAGAAATCCCTTGAAAAACTGTGAATCTTGTACTTCTTTAGAACCCAACTCAGCCTTGAATCATCGTGAGCCCAAGGTGGATGATCTTGTCCTTGATTTTGGTCAAAAGCCCTTTTCGAATGAGATATAGGAAGATTGCCAAGGTGGAATGGCATCATGTGAGGTGGGGTTGAGGTTTGAGAGTGATGGTTTTGTTTGTAGGTGCAGTAGTCGAGGTGGAGAAGGTGATGAATCTTTGGGATGGCGGAAAAAGATTTACCGTAGTTTTGTTATAAAAAGAGATAATAGTCCGTTTGCCCTTTTGTTAGTTGTTGGCATCGTTAGTCCTTTTGGACTAACATTTTAGTCCTTAAGACTAACATCAAAAGAGTAAAGGTTTTATGGGTTAACAAGTTGTTATGTGTTATTGGGCTCTTGTTTGGGCCGGTTTATGGTTTATAAGACGTTTAAAGGGCTTTATTACCATAAAACTTATAAGTTTTATAAATGATATCTTAATGGCTAACCCGGCTGCCATTAAATGGGACGGGGTTGGTCCATTAAGTATTTCTTCGTTTTTGGCTTCGGCTTTGACTTTTGGCTTTAGCTTGGTTGACTTTTTGGTTGACTTTAACTTTGACTTTTTTTGGCTTTTCACGCTCTTTCCATTCCATGCTCGGTTTTGGCTTGATTTTTGTTCTTTTTGTTGATATCCGATAACCTGCACAATACAAATCAAAAACACATAAAAACAATGTATTTATTGAAATGTATTTATCTTTTAAGTCCCGTTTTTTATAGGCAAAGGGTATGTTTATATAAAACACAAACCACAAGTCCTGCTAAAAAAATGCAAGTTGCCTCATCAATCCAATCTGATCCTTCCTAAGATTCGGTTAACATCCATTTCTCACCATAAACCATGCAGCATTCCTTTGGCCTTTTTGGCTGAGTACACTGCTCGCCATATGTCATTTTGTTTGACCAATTATGACACTTCACAACTCTTGGTTGACCAGCTGCAACATTTCCCTTTAAAGTAGTAGCAACTCCTCTGTATCCTGTACCAGCATAACTCTGATTTGTCTTCCTTGAACTTGTTGAACGGTGACTCTACCATCTTGAATGGTTGCTTGATTTCTAGGATTAGATTGTAACACCCCCAAAATCACAACAACGGCGGAATACCACTTGGGGCTACTGTCGAAGTATATTATATACACAATTCAAAAATCGACCGTCAAAAGAGACGTTTAATAAAATGTCACATTCGATTTAATAAAATATCAGAGTTACACAGGTCCCAATAATTTCCATTTAACAAAAGTTACGAGCATTCAAACATGACTCAATTGTATATTTAAAGATAAATGTTATCGAATGTGAAGAAAACCGAGTCTTTAAAGTTTTGACATCCGCGCATCCAAATGCTCTCATGAATCAGCTAGCAAAAATACAAACCTGAAAAAATACCCTGCAAACACGTCAAAATCATGTTGGTGAATTCAGAGGTTTAAGTAAGAGCATTGTTTGAAAAAATATAGTAAATATTTCATAAGAAAAGAAGCGTTACTACATTTAAAAGTATTAGTTTCCAAAAGTCCCACGTAAGTGATTCAATAAACCCAAGAAATGTTCAGTATGGACACAATACTTAATTAATGTCAAAAGAGAAACAAATTCACCAAGTCCAAAAAGTAATATGTATTATTGCACTAAGCTCATGTCCCTGAAGCTTTAACTGTTTGTGCCCCTAATAAATATAGGATGTTCTACCAAACACCCCAAAGGATTCAATTCAAATGTTAAATGTGCCACATGGTCAACTAGTGACCAAAAATTCCAGAAAAGGAGACGGGGGTTGTCAGCCCCGATAGATCTATTCCACAACATTCGTGCTCACATAACATAGCAACTGACGGTTCATGAATGAACGGGGTGGAAAAAAAAAAAAACTTAAGTTGGCAGTGGTAAACTTAGGCAATAATAAACAGGCAATAAATGGATAGCATACAGTTTAAAAAGTACTTGGTGCAGAAATTAAAGCATAAGGGTGTTCGAAACTCTCGGTTTCATATATAGGTATTCAATGATCTCAAATCATGTAGTAAGCAAATCAAGCTTTAGTAAAAATAGTCATGTAACGCTTATGTAGTAGAAATCAATGAGTTTACTTGGTAAAACGAGCATGCATTCTCACCCGAAAACAGTTTATGAAAACCATTAAAAGAGAAAAGGTGGGGCTATGAACTCACCGAGAAGCAATGAAGAAGTGATCAAGAAATCCAAACGAACGCTGACAATCAACCGCGACCTATTTAAATAATATAATAAACTAATTGATACTCGATGCTATAATAAAATATGCAACTCATCAGAAATAAAATAAGTGCATATTATAATAATTAACAATGCATAAAAAGTTGATACTTAGGGAACCCATACAACTCCACTTTTATTTCTTTAGTTTACCAACTTATTTTTTAACTTGTAACGTTTTAGCTAGAATGAGCGGTCTCACTTAAAGTAACGCTAGAATTGTCAAACTAGTCGGACTCCCTCCCATATTCATTACCCTAATATGTTATTTTAACTAACATATTCACCTAACACCATAAACATAGCCCAAGTAATCTATTATGAAAGACACTTCAATGTGACACTTTGTTCTAAAACGGGTCTGCGGACTTTGCAAAAGTTAGGCTCACAGACCCCTCAAAACATTTATAAAACCAAAAAAAATATAGTAGGTCACCATATTATGGACAACCTCTAATAGTTCAAATTTCATCCAAAAATATCAAGTTTTGACCCGCCTGCACACAGCATCTTTACAATCAAATTTCTGGACAACAAACATAGTTTTGACACTTAATCTTGTACAAAGGGTTTGACTCACTTTTATATTCTGAAAATTGACGAGGTCTAGTTCGTTGGAAAGTAGACTCGAAGTACTTAATCATAGGGTCCTGCAAATCTAGAAAAGCTATTGGCATGGCCAAGTTACACTACTCGCAAAATGGACTAAAATTCTGCACAAAAACGACGTGTGCAGAATTTTGCCAAAACAATTTCCCAACTTCAAATCGCCATATCTTTTTCGTTTTTAAGAGTTGGAAGCCCAAATATTTACCACACGTTCATTATAACGACCACTACCACCCTAATCTCTTAAATCTCAGTTTACAACAATGATCATCTCGCCAATTCAAGCCTAAACTTTCTGGTCTAATTGGGGGTTATAAAACCATATCAAATCTCCAAATTTTCGCATCAAACACGCTTCCAATAATCTCAAACTAACCTAATACATCTATTAACTTACTAATCTCGCCAACAACATAAGAATCATAACATGCATCCTAATCCATGGATTCTTAAACACAACCAACCTACATGTAAGTATATATAAAAATTAAACCATACAAAAACTAGAAAAAGACTTACAAGATAATAAGGAAGTAATTAGATGATCAAAACCACAAACCCTTGTGGTCTTGGCGACTTAGCCGAACACAAGAACAACAAAGGAGGATCCAAAATCTTGATTTTATCACACCAAATTTTGTACACACGCTCAAAATCAACTCCTTAATATACCAATTGTACTCAATTAGATCAAACCCTTAAAAATCAAAATCTAATAAAAATCAAGAATTTAAGTAACTTGATGCATGCTTGATTTTATTTGAAAAGGATGATGGGGGTTTAGTTTAGGAGTGATTTTAGGTTGATTGGAAGCTACTTGGTGGAGTTTTGGTGATGATGGTGGTGGTTTGGGGTTGTTGGCCGACGAACAGGAATGGGAGGAGGAAAAAGAGTCGTTGGTTGTGTGTGTTTTTATGAGATAGGTTTATAAAAAAAAGTAAATATATCTTATATACATAGAAGTAATCTAGGATGTATCGACTAATAAAAAAAATCATAAGGGATGTTTGTTTGGGCTTACAACCGGCCAAGGAAAAAGGGAGGGCAAAGATGGGCCAAAATTTTCTATTTATCCATTACTTTGTCGCGGTTTCTGCCAGAAATATATAAAAGTCAAAAAAATACAAAATTAAAAATAATTAAGCTCTCGAGGCTAAAATATGGAGTCGTTGATTTCTCGGTTGTTGAAAACGGATAAAATTTTAAAGCATAACACTTTTTATTTAAAATTGACGATTTTTACTAAAAACGACAAAATAATGAAAAGTAAAATTTTAGAAACTTAGAAAATTTGTTATAAGTCAAAATTAATAGTGACCTTAAAATCTAAAATGTTACAGCTACGAATAATTAAAATTGACGATTTTTATCAAGTCGAACAAAAGAATAAAAATGAATTCTAATAAAGAAAAGTTCACTCAAGATAAGATATTTATCTTAAAGTTGGGTTGTTAAATTTGATATACTAGTAACTGAATTATTTGAGTGACACATTTGGTCTGGTTAACTAAATATATATCTTGGGTTAAACAAGTTAGTTTGTGAAAACATTTTCTGACGAGAAGTCCTTTTTATAAATTAATGCCCCATCTTTGAGTTTAAATCATTTCCAACACTTATAAGTTATTTTGAACTATTTGAGTAGTCATCATTATTATCATTGGTAAAAATTAAAGTTACTTTTAAAATTGTTAAAGTCTATTTTCTTTCTGATTATT